>OY725488.1:4619232-4635182 GCA_963281255.1 Aphrocallistes beatrix
TCTAGCATTCAACAGCTCTCTTTCAGATGGCACTGATTGTTTTATGAGTGAACCCCGTAAAGTTTAGCGTTACTAAAAATTTAAAATAATTGATAGTTTTTTCGTTTTTTGTTTGGTTGATATTTTTGTAATTATATAAACCTCAGCATTATTTTGGCCCCTTTGGAGTTATACAACACAAAGATTTAGAAGAAAGGCCAATACAATACAATCAAAATAGCTCTATAATGGAGGTCATTCTTTAATGTTGAGGAATTGGCCCGTTTTATATCATAAATTTAGCAGTAATTGTATCAGAATTAAAATTCTGATATTATTTTTGATTTATAATATATTGTAATCTTAAATTGGAGAATATATACGATAATATATATGTTTCTCGCTCTTTACTTTTTAGAAAGCTCTATTCATTCTAAACTGATGGATTATACTTTGTAGTGGAATATGAATAATATTCACAATGTGCTCAAAGTATTCGGAGTTAGGAGTTTTAATTGAAATTTGTTGATTTCCAGTGTGCTTTTGCTATTTTCTCCAAAATTTGGTTGGAATACATAAAAATAGAAAATAGGTTGCAAAATAATTAAGATGCCTGTTTTCACGATTTGGAAATTACGCTTACCTTATTTAAATTGAAATTCCAATTTGAATTCCTTAATTGGTACTGCTGACTTCCCCTAATTAGGCAATTTGTATTTATCATATCTACGTATATTGGTTATAATAATCGCTCAAAAGCTCACCGCTATTATATCTTCAAGCAATTTGATTTTCTTGAAAGACAATGCTGTTCTGCCCCTCTCTTCTTCCCTCCTTTTTGTCCTCTCCTTATTTTATTATTGTTAACCCGTGGCTCGTAAAACGTCTCCTCAGACGTTTCAGTCATTATCTCCGCTGGTGTTTCATCAGTTATCTCATCCGGTGTTTCTGCTGTTATCTCCTCCGATGTTTGAGCAATTATCTCCTCCGGTGTTTCAGTAATTATTTCCTTCGGTGTTTCAGCCATTGTAAGTATATGCATTTTATTAAAAATATTTCGCGTTTATCAGTGTATTTATACAATCTCAATAATGGAATGCTTAGATATAAATAAATCCTAACAACCTACCTGAAATACTGAAACGCTTTACGTCAATGCATTATTTCAACATAATTATCTCTTACAAAAATAGCATTATATGCTATTAATAATTCAGCATATATCAATGAAATGACCGACTTTGCAGTTGAAAAAAACATCACCATATATATTTGACAATACGTATATGCATTATTGTAAAATATGAGGATTAAAAGGATCAGCATAACCATTTTCAATGTCCTACTCCCACAATAATATCCCATTGATCTGAAAAGAAATGAGTTGTGCTGATTCTGGAATAATTCACATTTATATGGCTGTTGCATTTTAACAGTTCATCATTTAATATAAACATTAAGGATTTGTGCATAAAGAGTTCTATAGCATTGTGTCTTAATCGTCTCGTGGTATATCTGCATGTAAGAGAGTGCACATCCGTCTCGTGGTGTATCTGCATGTAAGAGAGTGCACATTCGTCTCTTGGTGTATCTGCATGTAAGAGAGTGCACATCCGTCTCGTGGTGTATCTGCATGTAAGAGAGTGCACATTCGTCTCGTGGTGTATCTGCATGTAAGAGAGTGCACATCCGTCTCGTGGTGTATCTGCATGTAAGAGAGTGCACATTCGTCTCTTGGTGTATCTGCATGTAAGAGAGTGCACATCCGTCTCGTGGTGTATCTGCATGTAAGAGAGTGCACATTCGTCTCGTGGTGTATCTGCATGTAAGAGAGTGCACATCCGTCTCGTGGTGTATCTGCATGTAAGAGAGTGCACATTCGTCTCTTGGTGTATCTGCATGTAAGAGAGTGCACATCCGTCTCGTGGTGTATCTGCATGTAAGAGAGTGCACATCCGTCTCGTGGTATATCTGCATGTAAGAGTACACATTAGTACACATTCGTTCCATACAGTTGGTATATTATAACTTAACCTACCTGGACGTTCATGATTCAATACGCTACATTGAAGAACTGTAAGTTATATTAATATAGTATGATTCCTAATTCATCACTAAATGGTGTCCACTCTCCAAAACTGGTGATCATTATTAGTTGCATTGATCACTATTAATATCTAGATGCGCTAGAGCACCAAAAATAACTAATTCTACATTTGTTCCCCATTCGTTTGGAGTGTTGATTAGCTCAAAATGATCGTCCAACTCCTCTTCACTTGTAATGCCTGACATGTGCATGACATTTAAGGTGTGTTCTGGACTATTACGGAATTTTGTAATCAATTTTGATTTCAAATCGTCGTAATGTTTCTCAATACCTAATATGATATGAGATAAAGAACGGTAAAGACAATTACCGTCCCCAATGACAGGACACATATTTAAAGTGTCCCCAAACATTTGTGATAGCCGTATTCGTAGGGATCTATAATATTGTCCTAAACAGCTATCAATAATATTCACCAAAGTGTTCTCATAGGCTGCAATCAACTCAGGATCCATGTGGATACTTATGGCTAACTGAGTTCAGTGAGAAGCGATTGACAGTACCTGTTAGAGATACTGCTGCTCTAATAGGAATAGAGGGTTGACTGGGAGCTGGATCCCTGTCATCTCTGTCATCCTCAGAGCGACTCCTTAAGTCTGCAGTAGAAAATGAAATTTCACTCAATGATATATCAATTTGAGAAAGATCCATGGTATCATTAAGAGATGGATTGATATTATGGTTTTGGAATACCTCACGGTAGACCACATTCTTAATCCAAACGCCACCCGAAGTGGAATAGTTTGCTCCGCAAACCATGACTTTCAAGCCCTTAGGGTTCTTAACTCGACTCAGGGCAACGTACAATTGCCCATGACTGAATATGGCATCAGGAGATGATATAAATATACCAACAAATTATAAACTCTTTCTCTGCCATTTGTTAACTGTTATACAATAGGCAGGGCGAATGGGAAACTGTTTCCGTCTGAGAACAAATGGAAAATCTGTTTCAGAAGGAGTCATTATAATGCGAGGAATGAACACTCGTTTGCCACATTGGATACCTGTGGCAATTTCTACCATCTATACCATTGTTTAGAAATGCTCTAATTAGCAATCGCGTGCCATTACACATCCCATTTGTGGGATCGAGACTGCGCAAGAGTATAATTGACGCATACTCCTTAAGGTAGAAGCGGTGTGGAGGCAAGCTAGTAGGCGTAATATAATTATGGTATTCAGTAGGATACATAGCTGCCTGACTGGTATCTACTGAGTCTGCACTCAATAATACCTTTACTTCACCAGGAAGTTGATCAATCACGTATTTATTTATCGTTTCAGTTGTCTCATTTTAAGAAACATCATAATACGCGGCGTGATGTAATCACGATCATTAAAGTGTTCTTTAATGTTACAATATATAGCAGTGGCTAAGTCTGCAATAGACTCACCACGTACTACATATTTGTGATCTAAATGAATCATGTTATTTTCATCATGAGGCTCATTACCTTCTCCTACCCTCAATAAAAGGTCAGAGAAGTTACTCACCTCTTCATGATCCTGACATGAATCCATTCGATGAATTCTCGCACGAAGTATAAAATCCTCTGCTAGAGACGCCTTATGCTTATTCCACAGTGCTAGTGGGTCACAGAGCTCATTAAACAGAAGAATGGTGACGAATAACTGTCGCAGTTGTGCTGGCATTGCACATGTAGCGGCCTCGGTGAGACAGTCATCGGACTCCTGGTCATCTTCCAACAGGCCTCGTCTACGGCACGCCTCCTTAAAGGTAGTGCAGACGGTGCCATCAGGGAGAGTGCGGATATCCTGGTAGCAGGTACAGCCTGTTACATGGTCAAGGAGCATTCTGAGGAAGTAACGCTCTCCTTCACCGGGATGGGCAGAATAGACACGACCTATGACATGTTACCATGTGCTTTCAACCTTTCGGTCCACTCACGTTTGAATTTATTCAACACAAACTCATCAGGGAAGTTGGTGTATGTGAGCTTGCGAGCACTGAGGTATTTTTGGTTTGCCAAAAACCATCCTGTAATGGTAGTATCCCTCTGTCTACGATGAACCTCCTGCAAGTCAGATTCTCCGGTAAACACGACAGGCTGGTGATGCTCCAGATGGGGAGCTAACCTCATGACATGTGGTAGGTTAGCATGAAGCTCATACGCAGAGTCGGTAGCAGGATTGGAATCTCGGCACAGACTATCTTATCATACATAGTAGGATCTCTAGGTTTATCCTGATCAGATAGGATGATCAGGATATGTGCATGAGGAAGACCCCGCTTTTGAAACTCGATGGTGTATACATGCACGAGTGGTCTCCCTAGAACGTGCTTAACGCAGATGTCATTGAGCAGTTCACGCAATTTCATTCTAAATATCCTTATAATTAAGTCTGGACGGTCAGTCGCTTTCTGATTCAATAAAAGAGCAGAAGAAATCTCTTCACATTTCGGGTTACATGTAAATGTACAGTATTAAATAAATCAGGTTTACCATATTTCCGCACGATAGACATACTGTCCTGATAGAGCTCGAACATCTATCGAGGACTGCCAGTGAAGGAAGAAGGTAGTATGATCCTCTTTCCATACGCCATAGGATTGACGTCACCTGCAGATACTGCATCGGCCAGACCTTTGTATAGATCCACTCTGAGCTTTTCTTGGTTTAACTTTATATAGTTCAACCTTTGCTGCTCAACTTTAGCGTACATGTCCACGATATACTGGTGGAACAGTCTGCCAAAGAGATGCAGATAGCTCAGAGAGCTCCTCACCATCAGGCGGTAAGAGTATAACTCCATTGCAGTAACACAGCCTTTCCCGCTACTGTGGGGAATGGCCAGGTGCCAGCCGTTATCTCCTGAAGGAAACAATAAAACATAATGGAGGCTATCGTATGCACAATTGGTTTCAGTGATACGTTTTAAACCTCCTGTACGTGCATGCAGCACTATATCCCTGGTTACCACACCTTCAGTGTAGCCATCTCAAGGCATTATTGACTGCTATTTCAGGAGCAGTTGGAGCGTTATAACGTCTCGGATCTGGTGCACCATCAGCTCTGATGGCCATCCTAACGTCCACTCCCCCCTTGTCTCACATCATAGCGACACCTTGTCTGAAGTGAGAGACGTAGGGGTTTACTTCATGCAGCAAGTTCTGCAGTAGTCGCAGCTCGGGGAGACTCGCATCTCCAAGGTGTCGCTGGCGATTCTCCAGCTCTCCCTCAGGAGTACCATCATGGATGTAAATTTGTGCAAATGAAGGAGTTTCTCCTACTCGAGGAGTCAGCTGCCCAATGTAATGATGCACAACACCATGGATACGGAATGTGTACACTCCGCGCCTAGCGCTAGCTAACTCTTTATCGAGATTAACGCCGAGTGAAGCGAACGCTAGAGCCGAGTTATAAGCTCGAATGTGTTCTCTAAATGCTCTGCCTCGACTGTCAGTAGCCGTCAGCAGATGCATCAGCATCAGCAGCTCAGGGGGAGAAGGTAAGGCTGGAATAACCACCTTTCCTTGTCCGCAGCAGAGGGAAAACTTGAAGTCATCCTTAGTGCTAGTGGAGAGTTTTTCATTCTCCCAAAATTTAGCACTACAATGTGAACAGTGATATTCCATCCGACCAACTGAATATTCGTCAATTATGTCATCAGAAGTTTCAGTTACTTGCATAGAACGTGCAATATTAAGGAATGTAAAGTTAGTTTTACCTCTACTCTTGGCTAACTGATACGTTCTCTGATATCTCAGGCGAACAGACCTCTGTAAAGAGCTCTGCTTTGTATTCCTAGCAGTCTGGTACCTCAACTGCGCTTCAAGCCGCATAACTTTCTCCTGGCAGCTCTGCTTCTCGAAATGAGCAGTCTGGTATTCCACCTGCGCTTCAAGTCGCTCAGCTTTCTCCTGAGAGCTCTGCTTCGCGTAATGAGCAGCCTGGTATTCCATTTGGCGATTAAGACGGGCTTCCCTTGCCTCCGAGGTATCACTCAACCGCGCAAATTTCTTACGCTGAGCATCACTATGAAAACGTTTCTCGCAAGAACGTCCATGCTTATTCTTTAGAAGGGGCATTTCTAAACAAATTAAACAGAGAACAAAACAAAATTTTATGATCCATAAGTTAAAGAAAGTCATTATATTAATTATTTAGGACTATAGTTCAAGAATTTAGATAATGAATATGGATAATGAATGGAATTATAAAAGGCTGATAATTGATTGGTTCTCACATAAACCAATGAATTTCAATCACAAATAGTTCCTTTGAATATATGCATAAGTCACTACTATTTTATTCCAATGTATTTGCATTATAAAATAATCGAATTTGATTGGTCAGCACATTTTGTCACCTATCTCGGCGAGGTGTAAAATTTCGCTTAGATCTTCGAACTTATCCTAGATTCATCATTTGACACCTACATGCCAATTCTCGTATATCTACGAGTTGCTAATTCTTCAATCAAACAAACAAACAAACAAAAAATCCTAGCATTTTAATATATAAGATTATAACCTAGTGATATTATTGATGATTTACCGAAAAAAACGTTTTTCGGCGTTTTAGTACTTCTTTTTCAAAAACATATAAAATTTAATTTTTGTCATTTAAACTCTCTTTTGGTCTTATGTGGTGACAAATATGGTGGACTATCTATGATTCATTTTTGGAAGCATTTGTTTTTTGGCAAGTCCTAAAAAATATTTTGCTGGGGCATTAGGATACGCTAGACACTGTATTTCAAAAACTAGAAATTAGAATCAAAAGCGCTTTGGAATGCGTAAGTATTTCTATAAGAAGATACGTCCCCACGCTTAACATCCCTTATAGCTCTCCTTTCATCTTATGCTGTAAGCCAAATCGAATGGTTTTTGCGGGCGGTATCCTTAACTAATCTATCCACTGTAGAGTATTGCACTTCCTAAACCTCGTACTCGCCAAAACCATTTCATTGTCTATTACCCTGTTTATAAGATTGTATCTTTGATTAGACTGTCGGCAATGTATGTCGATTGGATATTTATAATCGAATTTTCATCAATATTTTCGATTTTTCATCATCAAAATTATTTGTATAGTTACTACAAATCTATTTGCACGTATGTTGTAAAATGTAAACAATTGATAAAAATTGACGAAATGTGAGAAATTTCACTAGCATATTTTTTAAATAAACATTTTCAGAAAAAGGGAACTTGATAAAAACAATCGAGAGGGCAATATCTGAACATCAAATAAAAATCTGTTAAACACCCATTAAGGATCCCGCCTGCGAAAATCATATGATTTGGCATACAGCATACGATGAAAGAAAGTAGAGTTATAAGAGATGTTAAGCATTGGATCGTATCTCCCTCTAGAAATACTTGCGCATTCCAAACCACTTTTCATCCTCATTTCAAGTTTTTGAAATACAGTGTCTCAAAGTCTGTTTTTTTCGTTTATCGCTAGCAAATCTTAATGGGAGAAATCTGGTCATTCCGAAAATATTTTAGGACATGCCAAGGAAACAAATGCATCAAAAATCGAATCATAGATATTGTATCATATTTGCTAACTCATAGGACCAAAAGAAAGTTAAAATGACAAAAATTGTAAATTTTATTGGTGTCTGAAAAAAAAGTGCAATTAAACGGCGAAAGACGTTTTTTTGGTAAATCAAGAATAAAATCACCAAGTTATAAGATATTGGAAATCGAGTGATCCTACCTTCATCGCTTAATGATATCGAACAACTCTTGAAATTTTGACTTTTTATTTATTAAAGACAGTCAAATTTGAAATTTTAAAATCCCGAGATATAGAGATTTTAAGTTTAGAAGTTAAGAACAATGTAAAATGAGTTATTAAAAATGAATAAAAGCATTCACAGGCATATATTCCATCCAAATATGTGCGGGAAATAGCAAAAGTACACTGAAAATCGACAAATTTCCTTGAGGCCCCTAACCCCGAATATTTTGAGATAATTGTGATTAATAATTCATATTCCTAGCACTACGAAGTATAAGTTTAGAATGAATAATGAGCTTCCAAAAAGTATTTTGGAAGTTAGAACGGAAGTCTACGACTCTTAGTTTCCAAGTTAGGATTTTCGAAAAATGCTACGTCATCACCATAGGCGTCGTAAACTTTATTTCCTACCCTTGGACTGCCCGGCCACAATAATCCAGGGCCGTTCAGTCAGTTAATCGGGTCGTATCTTCAGCTGATCCAGCGTTACCGTCAGCCAAATGGGCCGTGAACCCTTGATCTATATGAGGAATTAGTAACAGCCAATTACCAGTACATAATAGCACTAAGCTTTTTACCGGGTAGTACCCGGCATTCACTCTGGGCCGCCCGGCAATTGCCGGGTAACCGGGTGGGTTACGACGCCTATGGTCATTACATAATAAAAATCTGAAAAAAACCCCCCCAAAAAACAAACAATCAAACTTAACATTCCAATGGATGTAGTCGATTATTATCATTGAATCATATGTATACCCTAATAAAGAGTATATTAGGAAGTGAGAACTAAGAATTTGGGCTTATATTCACAGATATAGAAAGATATCTCTTTTTGGAAGCTAAATGGGTTTTTTGACCGAATCTGGGAAGTCCAAGGTCAGAACTTTCAAAATAATTATGAAAAGTCCTCCAGTTTTTCTGTACACATTATTAACGACAATTGTGTTCATTATTTAGCATAATAGCCGCATTTCGATACATATTTCATGATTAGATTCGCCATTTTCTAGTACAGTACACCCTCGCTAGTCCGAACCTCGCCAATCCGAACCCTCACTAATCCGAACACTTCATTCTTAAAATCCGAACACCCAAAATATAATTTTATTCGCCTCTATGATTTGAATAAACGTTAATAAACTTAAATTTATCATTAAGATTGTGAAACCTCGTTAAATAAGCAATAATAGCGAAATAATATCCTTAATATTCTAACAATACAAATTTATTATAATTAATGCCTTATTGAATTAATGTTATTTCACTAATCGGAACAAATTCACTAATCCGAACGATTTTTTCGAACATTGGAACAGAGCTGTTCGGATTAGCGAGGGTTTTCCTTATATTCAAAGTTCTCCATAGAATTTGTATTACAATCAAGTCAATGATTAGTCGTGTAATGTTTATTTTTTGACAAAGAGTTGTTTGAGGAAACCAATATATTTTCGCATATATCCTTTCATTTAAGATTATAATAGATTATATATCTTCATTAGTTTTTTAGACATGACATCGGCCTCTTTCGGGACCATAGAGAGGTATTATGCCAGAACTTTACCTATAATAAGCGATATCTCACGATCAAATGATCGGATCCGAACAACTTTTTTTCAAAATGATGAGAATTTTGTTTCTGATCCAATTGTCGCTAAATATCTGATTCATACTGGCCATTTCCTGTGCATTATTGAAATGATCTCCCTTATAGAGTTATTAAGATTGGATTTTAATTGGACTTTCCTCTAAATATTTTTGTTATATAATCTCCAATGAGGCCAAAATAATTTTGAGGTACATATCATTAAAAGATCAAATGATATATCGATGAAACCATTGATAAATATCGACTAAATTTTTAGGATTAATGCTCAAATAATGTGGAAAATTTGAAAAATAGCTAAGTAATAACATAATGAAACGAAATATAATTATCAAAGAATATTAATATCCAAAACTAGATCTATTCTGATAACCATTTGGATTTTAATTTTTAACTGGTGCAATCAATTTTATATTTATTATCTTTTAATGCTGGATTTATTTCATAGTTACTCTACGTCATTAGTTCTCAACCCGTGTGCCTCATTGTTAGGTGTTAGCTGTGCCTCAGACTATTCGACTCCTTGATAGTAAATTTTTATTGTTGTATTTCGAATTTTAAAATCTGAATTCTTCATTTGATTACCATTAATTATGACTTGGTATATTTTCAGTCCTTAATGACCTATAATAATGGAAATATAAGGCTTTATAATAAGGCTTTATAATATTAACCTGCTGTATCTAGAACCTATGCTCTGACGTGTAGGTGATTTCTTATTCTTTTTATGCTACATTTATTTTCATTTTAAAATTATTTCTTTGATAATTAAATAATCCTAATAGAATTGGACCTTTTTGATAAAATGGCTTATAGGATATAACATATGCTGTTGTGACTTGGGAAAGTAAGAATATTTTAGACTACCTCAACGAAAAGAACGTTGAGAAGTACTGCCCAAAGTTCTCCAAATACAGCTTACTCTCGCTATCCATGGATTCATGGATTAATTTTATTGTAATTGGAAACTAACAATGACATCATATCTTTTGAGTATCCATCTTCAACTAAATTGAAATATAGATAATGTTGATACTGTTGAATAATTTTTTAGATTAATGGCTTCATTATTGCGAAAACACGGATGATTACTTGTGCATGTTGTTTCACCAACTTTCTAAATTAGTTAATTTATTTTTAGTGTAGCGTCAGAAGAGTTATTTTTTGGAAAAGTGAATTTTCTTTCATTAATTGTTTTCTGAAATTGATCTCTGGTACTACTTTTGTTATTCTTCTCATAAACTGTAATGTAGATGGGGACGCTGCATTTGTCCTACTCTGTATTTTAGCATTTCTCCTAATTTGTGATGGTGGCATTTGTTCAACTACTTTTTCTATATGTTGGCATTTGTCCGACTACTTTTCTCCAATTTTGCATTTGCCGAACATTAAATTTGTTGGAAAGAGAATGATCATTTTGAAGAGTCATATGTTTAAGAACTTAGTATTTAGGGCCATTTTAGGTTTAAAATACTTTCCAATTGTGTGAAAGTGACATTTCTATTTCATGTAGGGGACTGTGTAGTATTTTGGGTATTATTCGTATTTGCAGGTTTTAGGGCTTATTCCTACTTATAATTAGGCCTTTTCCGTTGATTCGTTAGAAAATATACTAATTAGAAACGAAATTATAGGTAATCTGAAGAATGCCAACATACAGATTCGGACAAATGCAGGTGCTCCACTATCGATCAGTAATTGGTAACAAATCATAAATTCGCTATTGGAATCAATCAATTTGCCTGGACTATTTTTTGATTATAATGTATCCCTTTTTTTGTCTCCCATACTTATTTATTGATCCTCTCCCCTCCCTCTGGTTGCAACATTTGATTCAGGCTCATCAAAAAAATTGACTATCCCTATTTAATGCAAATCCGTGTAAAACACGAGTGGGAAGTTGCCTTACTTTTGGCAAAAGGCGGAGCTAGTTACAAAATAAGATTCTTTGAAATGGAAGCTACAGTGAAAAGACCAGTATCTGATGTCTGGACTCGATAAAGGAGCGAAAAATGGAAAATAATCTTTATTTTAAAATTAATTATTCTTTTCACAATATGTAATGTAAAATTGATTCTTCTAGATGTAACACTTGTTACGAGAAGCTACTGTGAGATTGGAGATTGTGAGATTTATTTTTGTTATTGAATCTTCTTTTTCATTGATTCGTGTAGTACACTAGGAATAAGAATCTGTTTACACTTGTAACTATTCATACAGTGCAAAATTATATTCCACAAACATTTCTGAGCTAGATCACTCATACTCGTATCTATAAAATGAAATATTATAGAAACGTTTGAAACTTAATAAACTGAATAATGAATAGTGATAGGATAAGGGTTTCAACGAATATATGTTCATCATATGTCATGATACCTTTAGCTAGATATATGTGGTCCAGTGAAGATGAATCATCCAAATAAAAAAGAATTTGCGTTGAACAAATACATTGCCTCAAGAAATTAGAGGTTATCTCACCAGAATAAGTCTGAAAAGCGGCATAACTTGAAAACGAGAGGGGATAGAGATTAGGTTGCTTGAGGTAAAATGTTTCTTACGCACCAACTTTTTAGGCGAATATTTTCATGATCAGGTGATAAAGACTCATTAATGATTGCATTGTGTTTAAAAAATATCAAAGATTCACCAGTTTGCCTCCACCTTTATCGAGCGGTCGCTATCCAGACATCCCACAAATACACCGGGATACCAAGTGAGTATAATCTGGCTGGATTATGTCCTCAAATAGGCACCAGTGAGCTAGAAGACACTCATTTGGTTATGCAGCGCCTTTTTTGGAATGTCTGCATCGTGACTGCTTGATAGAAGTGGAGGCTTACTGAGGCACATTTATTAAAAAATTGAGGTTGTTAATTTTGATGTCTTTATGATATATTGATTTTTATTTAGGGAATAAGACCAAAGGCATTGAATAGTGTAGAAGACGAAGATTTATACAATATTATAAAGAGCTGTACTGAAAAAGAAAAATGTCAACGTGTAACTATCCCAATGTTGCTCAATCATGAATTCTTCCAAGAACAAGAAATACACATGGAGGTTTCTTATCTTTTGTAGTTTTAGTAGTATATATAGTCCACTAATTAACATTTTGAAATTGGATTACTCTACAGGATAATTGTTTTGGCTTTGACTTTAAAATTTTGCTTTTAAAATTATTGATGAGATTGTCTTACATTGATTCTGACTAAACCTGTTGGTAATTTGCTGATTGGTTTTGTTAAATAAATTCGCTGAAATCTAAATATTTACGCATCAATTAGCACTTGAATTGGAATATCCTTGAAATATAACTAATTTAAACTTCATCTTTATCGCATTGCGCTACACCACTGGACCATTCTATATTATGATCATATCTAACTTATGTATCAAAGTGGCACAGTGATATAATTTTCTTTTAGAAAAAGTTATCTTTGAATGCTTTTTATACTGAGTTTTCTCAGAATTTCTCTTTCAAATTTCATACTAGATTTACAGTTGCTCTTTCATTTTAAATGAATTGTCCAATATTAATCAATTTAGCTTATAATGATAGATAGGTGATTCTTCCTCTTAATCTGAACACTTTTGCCCCGGATATTTTGCAACCATTAAGCGGATTTCCCAATTAACCAATGAAATTTTGTTATTCATTAAGGGTAATATATTAATTTACTATTGTTTTAAAAGTTTGGTATTACTTTTTTATTCAATTAATGACTTCAAAATTATTAATATGACCCAAACTTGTCATTTAAAGTGTCCTAATACGGATCTTTTTATGAGGATGATACTATTAAATCAGTAATCTATACAGTATATCCTCGAATTGCAGCCTGAGCGATCAAAAATGTTTACCTCCATTTTTACCACCAGATAGAAATTATATTTCAGGTTTTTAGTTTGTATTCAATGCAAACACACTTCGTTTGCTTGCGCTGCGCGGCTGACGCACACTTTATGTCCGCCAGAGGCTTGCTTTGAACACCCAGGGTCACATTGATTAATTAAGGGTAGATAACCTTTCTAATTACTTCTTTTTGTTATGATAGATAAGCACATTTTTTAAATTTTTGATGTGTGATGATGCCCTCATAACAGAATGATGCGTCATCTTTTTTTGATGATAGATGTATCATATGTGAAGAATATTAATATACGTTAACTATTAAAACTTCAGCTTTATAACCCCTAAAATGACTGAATTACAGTTGAACTAGTGAAATATCTAATACAGTAGTAAAAAAAGGTATCAATGACGTCATAATTCCATGATGAGTAAACATTTTCGTCTGAGGTCAGAACGTAGTGGCACCATATCTAAAATACTCCAATATGTCAAAATCAGCTTTCTGTGCCTGGTCGTTTTTTCAATCAATTCGTTAGAGAACTATTAATATATATATTCCTATACTCATTAATCGAGTTTTAATAGTAAGGCAGAAAATTTTTAGATCTTAGACGCTCAAATATCGATATACAGCTATTGTTGTTACCTAATGAAAAAACAATATAAGACTATAGTGGAATAAGAATGCAATTAGCTATGCTAATTGAGCTATCTAGACTCAATCAACATAATTTTGTGGTTTTATTGTAACCTATAAGTTTGTGTGAAGTCCTGCCATACCACTGTTTCCTCCCCCTATGTGCCAATTCTTGGCGCCTATGATTCATATCAATTGATCCGAAAGTATTGTCAACTTTGGACAATTTTGATCTGTGGTTAATTGTGGTTATAAGCCCTCACCCCAATCGATTGAGAAACCCTTCACTGTATTAGCAGTATAGAGTACTATAAATCTAGTGCAAGCTTTTATTTTTAACAATTCTTCAGTCCAAATCTTCTTAGTTCAATATGAGACATATTATATATATATATATATATATATATATATATATATATATATATATATATATATATTAGGGTGCTCCAAGAAATTCCAAAGTTTGAATCTTATTATGCACACTCTTCAAATAGTTGACCTTGATCGCCAAGTATTCACCATAAAATTTTCATGCAATTTGGAGATGGTTTAGTGGTTGCGGAAGGTTGCCACCCCCTCGTGCAAATTTATAATGGGATATGTCTGGGTTGAGGCCAGAAGTTGTAAAAAGCGTACTTCTGACATTTAAATAAACTAGTAGCTTGATTTTTGTAATATTTGAGGGTGGTTTTATATCAGCTAATAATACATTTTATTAACCTAAAATCTACCGGTTCCGAGATATTGGTGAAAACAGCTGTGACCATTAATAATTTCAAGTATGAAGGTTGATCCCAACTGTTTTCACCAATATCACGGAACTGGTAGATTTTAGGTTATTAAAATGTATTATTAGCTGATATAAAACCACCCTCAAATATCACAAAAATCAAGCTACTAATATATTCAAATGTCAGAAGTAGGCTTTTTACAACTTCTGGCCTCAACCCGGACATATCCCATTATAAATTAGCACGAGGGGGAGGCTACCTTGCGCTACCACTAAACCATCTCCAAATTGCATGAAAATTTTATGGTGAATACTTGGTGATCAAGGTAAACCTTTTGAAGAGTGTGCATTATAAGATTCAAACTTTGGAATTTTTTGGAGCACCTTATATATATATGAGGAATTCCATCTCAAATCAACCAGTCATTTCACCACCATCAACCGATTTGTCTGAAATTTGCTGTGCGACAGGGCACTGATATGTCTTTACTTTTGTGAAAACTTCAGATCAATCGGTCATGTGGTTTTTGACTTATGACGTCACAAAATATGGAATTTTTGCTGTTTGACCGAGGATTTTCGCAATGGTAAATCACCATCCCATATTAAATTCGAATAACTCGAAAGATATTCATTATACTCATTCATAAATTGCAATATTTATGTTTTTACATATGGAGAATACGAATATCATGAGTAAATTAAGTTTTGAGTTCCTTTTCTTTGTGAAAACTGGAACTGAAACCAACTCCCGAAGCAAACCGGAACTATGACGTAACAAAAATATATATTTCGGAAACTGTTTTCTTTTTTGGTATTTACTGTTGATAGTCATAATTCATTGTATAAAAAATTCATTTGGTTTCCATGTGTTCTCTTTGAGTTATTCACATTTTTGTACCTGTAAACGCTTTCTATTTATAACTCTAAAAATTTTATCCCTTTTGTGAAAATATAACATTCACCTGACAACTCTCAATTTCTATCATTTTGAAAATGCTTTTATGTCTTCCTCTATAATATCACTCATTCTTACAACATTCTACAATTGATATGTGCATTAGGAATTATAAGTCTGTTGTATATTTGACCGCAGATAGACTAAACATAAACAGTGCAATGCTGTTGTTGCTATGTAATAGGAATGCAATAAGTGTCACTAATGAGCTGAAAAGTTAATTTAGGAGGACCAATATTTGCTGAACAATCCGATATTTAGTCCGAAAATAGCACTCTGTATATAAGGCCTCCCATCTAAATCTCAAAATTAGACCAGGGATGCGGTCGAAGATGGTTGAACAAATACTACATGATCTGCCTA
>OY725488.1:4635382-4820970 GCA_963281255.1 Aphrocallistes beatrix
TCATTTTGTCGTTGTGTTCCCTTGAGACATTTCTTATTACTCAACCTTAATATAATATACTAGTACGCAGATTCTATGTACATTCATTAAAACTTACAGTTTTTTTTTACACTTTTTGCCGATACAGTTTTGCCGATATACTAGGATGCTGAATCGGTCCAAAACGATGGATCAGTTCAGCCTGATGATTCGGTCCAGACCGATTGTTCGGTTCAGACCGATGATTCGGTCCAAACCGATGAATCGGTCCAGACCGATTGTTCGGTCCAAACCGATTGTTTGGTCCAGACCGATGATTCGGTCCAGACCGATTGTTCGGTCCAGACCGTTAGATCGCTAATTCGGACCAGTCCAGACCGAACTTTAAAAATGCGGACCGGACTGAGCTGAAACCGGTCGGTCCGGTCCGGACCGGTCTGGACCGCAGTCCAGTCCAGACCGCTGCACCTCTGATCTAGACGTAGAAATTATGTTATGGCTTTATAGGAAGTAGTATATTGGCCGTCAAATAAGATCAAATTTGGATGCATAGTTATAGCGATTTTCAAGATATAACCTCAACTGATCAAGATGCGTTTCCATAGCAACGCTGGAATGTAGCAACTTTCCTTGAAAATAATTCAACTTTTCGCATCAACCCATTCACAGCTAATTTCTATGCGAAAAAACTATAATAAAACAACCACTTAGAAGTGCTCTTAAACAACCTCTGAAAATCACTAAATTTGTTCCTAATATAACCTATTGTGCAACCATATGATGACTAATCGAAATTTTAACAACGGATATGAATACTTTGGCGCCATATTTATATATGCTGGTAATACATTTCGAAGCTCTATTCTGCGTCGTTCATGATTTTAGGCAGATCATGTAGTATTTGTTCAACCATCTTCGACCGCATCCCTGGTCTAATTTTGAGATTTAGATGGGAGGCCTTATATACAGAGTGCTATTTTCGGACTAAATATCGGATTGTTCAGCAAATATTGGTCCTCCTAAATTAACTTTTCAACTCATTAGTGACACTTATTGCATTCCTATTACATAGCAACAACAGCATTGCACTGTTTATGTTTAGTCTATCTGCGGTCAAATATACAACAGACTTATAATTCCTAATGCACATATCAATTGTAGAATGTTGTAAGAATGAGTGATATTATAGAGGAAGACATAAAAGCATTTTCAAAATGATAGAAATTGAGAGTTGTCAGGTGAATGTTATATTTTCACAAAAGGGATAAAATTTTTAGAGTTATAAATAGAAAGCGTTTACAGGTACAAAAATGTGAATAACTCAAAGAGAACACATGGAAACCAAATGAATTTTTTATACAATGAATTATGACTATCAACAGTAAATACCAAAAAAGAAAACAGTTTCCGAAATATATATTTTTGTTACGTCATAGTTCCGATTTGCTTCGGGAGTTGGTTTCAGTTCCAGTTTTCACAAAGAAAAGGAACTCAAAACTTAATTTACTCATGATATTCGTATTCTCCATATGTAAAAACATAAATATTGCAATTTATGAATGAGTATAATGAATATCTTTCGAGTTATTCGAATTTAATATGGGATGGTGATTTACCATTGCGAAAATCCTCGGTCAAACAGCAAAAATTTTGTGACGTCATAAGTCAAAAACCACATGACCGATTGATCTGAAATTTTCACAAAAGTAAAGACATATCAGTGCCCTGTCGCACAGCAAATTTCAGACAAATCGGTTGATGGTGGTGAAATGATTGGTTTTTTGACATGGAATTCCCCATATATATATATACCCCTTATACACCTTGAGAAAATAGGATATTTCGATTATGCATTGAATTTCTTAGTGAACCCAGAGCTACACAACTCGGGCCAAATTGAATGCCTAGTGATGAGTAGCGTTCTACATTGGAAATGATTTATATTTTATTCCTTTTTTCTCCCTTTGCATCCCGATTTAAAAAAATAGTCATTCAATCAAAAAAATGTAATTAATAAATAACATCGTTATTTAGATAAAGGAAGATAGTGAAGATACATCTTATATATTAAAACGCAATGGTTTTTGTGTGTTTTTTGTTTGTCCAGATTTGGTTGAGGAACTAAGAGGTGCTAGAAATGTTAAATTTGGCATACAGGTAATAATAATGAGTCTACGAATAAGTTCGAAGATCTAAGCGAAATCTTCACACCTAAAAGGACTATTTGTGATTGAAATTCATTGAAATTCATTTGTATTATCATACTTTTATGATGCGATTTACACGATTCTATTTCATATAAATGATTGAATATAGCTATTTTGAGTCTATAATTTGATTGTTAAAAGTTATTTTTAGGATCGAATTAATCGATCATAGCATACAACACGCTTTAATTGTTGTTAACGACATGGACTCAAATTGGTTGATTATTCAAGTATTATCATCAGTAATGTTAACTTTGTAGATTCAAATTGACCATACATTCAGGATTAGTTGACTTAATACGAAGGAAATTTAATATATCACCTTCATTTTCTGAGACAGTTCTGATTTCATTAATAAGCGCGATTCGATTGCTTGCGCTGCGCGGCTGCGGACACTTTTTGTCAGCCGGAGGCGCACTTTGGACGCCTGGGCTCACATTGATTAATTATAAGGGAAAATAACATCTCTAAATATGTCTGTCTTACTGTTAAAATAGATATCACTCAAAAATTGTCAATATTTAAAATTTTGATGAGTAATGATGACGTCATAACAAGTGATGAGTTGTTGCATCATATGTGAGGTATATTAATATACACATTCTATTAAAATTAAAGCCTTCTATCACCTGTAATGGCTGAGTTATAGTCGAAAAACTGAAATTTCTAATTATATAAAATGGTGACAATGAAGTCATAATTCCAAGATGAGTCGACATTTTCGTCGAGGTCAGAACTTTGTGGAGCCATAGCCAAAAGACCCACATGCCAAAAATCAGCTTTCTGTGATCTGCAGTCTCTTCAATCAATTCGTTACAGATATATATACTTAAGTATATATATTTATCCTTACTATTAAAGCTCGATTAATGTTTGTGTATGTAGTATATACTATATACAAGCGCACTTCGCTTGTTTGGGCTGCGCGGCTGGCGGACACTTTGTGGGCGCCTGGGGTCACATTGATTAATTATAAGGGAAATAACATTTCTAAATACGTCTGTCCATAGCCTACTATATATAAGGCCTAAGAGTAACATTACCAGGGATGCGGTAGAAGATGGATGAAGAAATACATGAGCAGCCTTAAATCATTAACAAAGCACAATAGAGCTTAGGAATGTATTACCAGTATATATAAATATGGTGTCAAAGCACCCATATCCGTTGTGAAAATTTAGATTAGTCATCAAATGATTGCGCCACAGGCTATATTTGGGTCAAATTTAGTGATTTTCAGAGGTCGTTTAAGGGCACTTCTAAGTGTTTTTATTACAAAGTTTTTCGCATAGATATGAGAAGTGAATGTGTTAATACTAAAAATTTGGAATTTTTTCATGGAATGTTCTTACATTCCAGTGTTGCTTTGGAAACGTGTTTCGGTCAGTTGGGGCTATATCTTGAAAATAGCGATAGCTAGACAATCAAATTTAATTCCATTTGATAGCAAATAGGCTACTTCCTATTAAGCTATTATACAATTTCTATGTCTAAATTCAATGGTTTACGAGATATTCGACAAATTACCAAATGTGACCAATATGATAAATTGTCTAATAACTCGTAAATTATTGAATTAAGACATATAAATTGTATTATAGCTTAATAGGAAGTAGCCAATTTGCTATCAAATGGGATTAAATTTGAATGTCTAGCTATCGCTGTTTTCAAGATCAAACTTGCGATTTCCTGAACATTATATAAATGAATTCCCTTATAGAGCTATTTTGTTTGGATTTATTTGCCCATTCTTTTAAATCTTTGTGTTATATATTCTCCAAAGGTACCCAAACAATGTAAAGGTCCATATCATTAAAAAATATCAAATAAGTTAAAAACTAATTGGTAAATGAGTTAAAAACCTCCAATAATTCTCAATTTTTATTAATGCTAAACTTTAGGGGGTTATCTCACAAAAAATAAAAGAAATACCGTCCAAATAGTGCTATCAGATGGTAGACCGATCAGTAATACAATGAAATTAGCAATAAACAAATTTGCCGGGGTTTTTTATACCAGGCAAGGTTTTTCGAGGGCGGTATCCTTAACTACTGAATTGTTCAACCATTCATATTTTGAGCAGTGTTCCCACTAATTTTCGGGGGGCACGACTTCTGACGGGGTGTACATCAGAACATCTGGGTACTTAAATACTTCAAAGCATATTTTCCAGCAGAAGGAGTCGTCAGTTAGGTATAATCGATTACATTTACTTTAAAATTATCATCATTCCTGCCTATGAACTAAATGCTCTAACAGAGATCCGCTCTTTTCTTCCAGATTAATTACTTTTCATTAGTAGCTCTATATTTGAAATGTTCTGCTCGAAGACAATTGATGACTTTCATAAGCTCTGGCCGAATATCGAAGTAAAGAGGCATCACTGACTAACAAGGATACACCCAAGGGCAGCACACACAACCTTGACAGGTTGATTACATTTACCGCTGTAGAGAGTATTCCTTGCGTGGATTTTCTAAAATGAATTTCGGAAGGCCAATGTACTATACTAGAAGGCGTTATAAAAGTAGTGCCTTCAAGGGACATTTTGAGAGCTGCGAGGGAATGGCGAACAGTGTTCAGCCTGTCCTTCCACTCACGATAGACAAGTTGCCACAAAAAGACTGAGAGCTCAGTCTGATGCAAAGATTCAGCGTGAAGAAGAATCGAAGGAGGGTCTGCTAATGTCTTTCGGGTTGGTGGAGCTGATTGCCAAGCAGGAAATATCGATGACCAAGCGAATCCCGATACTCTCATGGGGTGACAAGCTTCTTGAACAGTTCATCTAAGCAAGCATTGGCGAGGAAAGAATAATACACAAATGATACTTCCATTTATCTGTAGTGTGCTGAGGGACCGCAATTTCGATTCTCTTCGGAATGGTACCATTTGGTCCGTGAGTTTAGATGAATCCACTGATATTACTTTTAACAAGAACCTCTGTTTGTTGAGTAAGACTCATAGTGAAATTACATTCATCGGTATTGTTTCTCTTGATGATTGACGAGCGGTGACCATCGCTAACGCCACTAAGGAGTTATTTGAGAACTATTGTACCCCTCTGGCCAACTGCTGTGGAATTGGAAGCGATGGGGCAAGCTGTATGACAGATCATAGCATTCTACACTGCCTGGGCAAAAGTATTCGTACACCCCATAATTCCCCATACAAATAGTTATAATACTGATTTATTTAACGAGTCAAGGTATTTAATTGGCAAGAGATACGCTTAATTTGACTTCAAATTCGAATTCTCCATATTTAAATTACCCACTTTATAAGTTTTCAACTTAATTGCTCTTCTTCAAGATTAAGTATTTTCAGCATTTGTTTTCAAATGCCACATGTCGCGAGTGATCACCATTTTATATGACGGCATTTGGTGGTATGAGGTGGCACAGTTTGAAAATTTTTTAACCCTGTGGGAGTGTAAACAAGTTGAAAGATTAAAAAGTGAGTAATTCGAATATGAAGAATTCGAATTTAAAGTTAAATTAAGCGTATCTCTTACCAGTTGTATACCTTGACTCTCTAAATAAATCAGTATAACAACTATTTGTATGTGGAATTATGGGGCGTACGAATACTTTTGTTCAGGCAGTGTATATACTAAGGCAATGGCAGTCACAAAAAATAATTAGTACCATGGATTGGTTAAAGACTTTAATCCTAAAACCGCTGATTAAACAACTTGTTATCAACTATATAATTATCTCATATTTTGAGTTCATGGTTGTTTAAATATTTATATTTACTTCACATACAACACTAGTGTATTACAATAATGTATTGTTTTGCTGCATATTATTTCTATTGCTCACTTATAATACTCACTTGACAACACTAATTGCATAATCATTATTTGGACGAGATGTCTTGTTTAGTGCCTGACTCTACTTTCAATTACAGAAGAGTAGAACACTTCATTAAGTTTTTCAATTTCCCAAAGATGGTGCTCTTCTTGAAAATGGTATCGAGCCATTCCAAGACGTGTGAATACTACCAGACAACAAGATCCCAAGGCCCAAGGGTGAGTAATTTCTTAAGTAATGTAGTTAATTATTCAAGAATCATGACTATACATACTCTAGTAGCTGGGTAGAAGCAATTGACTGAATTTAAAAACTAAGAAAAAGTGTTTACCTTTCCCAAATTTAGTAAATGCTATCTTCGTTACTACAAACGTGGGCATAAGTACCTTTTTTAATTCGAATAAGTGCAATTTATCTAAACGTGCTCCAAATTAACATCGATAGCCTTCTGGTTGTCAGCTTAGAAAGGCGAAATGTAATTTTGGCCCTCAAGGTTTTCCATTAGTCAACTTCAGCCGGACTGTTAGCTTATATCATTGAAAAGAACATTGTAGATAAGAACCAAATTGTTGAGTTCTTGAAATTCATCAATGATGTTTAGAAAATGTGCAATGTGAATTGGTTACGGAAGAATAGTCGTTTAACGACGATCATAAGCTTAACTATTTGATTTTTTCATGGTTAGCTGGCTGGGGTGGCGAGATTTGTAAACATATATCAAACTAATGTGGTATGCCACCCCAAGTCAACATACCATTTAAGTCAGGGGTGGCACGCTACCCCTGCAACCTCTGGTGTTGCGCCTATCACAACGATGTATCTGCACCCTCAGCAGAAATGTAAAAGATTTATTCTGGCTCTTCCCGTACTAATATTATTCATTTGGCATGTGCTACTATGGAACTAGAGCATTGTACACTTCTAATAAAGTCAAGACCTATATATATTGCACTAATATTGAAACAAGAAAATAGTAAACTTGCTAAATTCAAGAACTAATTTAATATATTATTTGTTATATTATTTGTATTTAGTCGACTTCACAGGCTGTAGAGGCCCGGAATGTGTGACTATATCCTATTGAAAGGCCGGTGTGATTGTTCCTTAGTACTTTGTAGAAGTATATTGTTCCCTAAGATATCTCAAGTCTCAGGTCAAGTCAAGTCTGTCCCTCAAGCTAAGTCAAGTCTGTCTCTCAAGCTAAGTCAAGTCTGTCCCTCAAGCTAAGTCAAGTCTGTCCCTCAGGCTAAGTCAAGTCTGTCTCTCAAGCTAAGTCAAGTCTGTTCCTCAAGCTAAGTCTAGTCTGTCTCTCAAGTCCCAATATTGTGATTAACTATTCTTTGGATATTTTGTATATATTAAGTATTAATTAATTCGACTATGTTCATTAAAAAACAAATAATATATCTCATTTCAATTGTTCAGATATAATAGTTAGTTTGTAAAGGTGGGTGAATGCCTAAATTAATGGAAAATTGAAATATCTACAGTATCAAAATTACTGGTTTTGAAGTATTTAACCAATCCATTGTACTAATTTTTTGGTGACTGCCATTGCCTTAGGATATAGAATGCTATGGACAGGTCAAATCAATGGCTTCTTGAAGTTCTGGCAGGATATGGTAAGGGAAGCTCGTGGTGACAAAAGTGACGAGATAGTGTTATCCAGGTTCACTGCGTTTCACACCGTGTTGCACTAGCTGTCACTGATGTGTACTCACTTAAAGGTGACGAAAGTACATTTTTGGCCAGTGTTGACCAGTTGTGTCGTGTAGTATATTCCTTCTTCGCAAGGTCAATCGTAACTAGGAAGGAGTACATGCAACTTCAGTCTACGTTCTCAAAACTCAAACTCCCCAATTCTCTCTGCGAGACCAGGTGGATCGGGCGCTACCGATGTATTGCTACTCTTGATGACTATGGCAATTCAAAGCAGCAATTTATTCATGGTAACTTCAGTCTGAGATGCACGATACAGAAGGTGCATTTATTCGCGAGTTCTACAATGACCACGTGAGTATAATCTGCGCTGCAAACTACATATTGCGTGACGTCTCAGCCAGTGCACACAATAAGATAATTTATGGCTTTGGCGGGCATTTGTTTACGCACTCATCGCACAGGGTCACATCTCAGAGCTGTTTGAACTGAGGCCTTTGGGGAAGAAGCTGGCGAAGGCGTTTGTCTCCTTGATAACAAAGCGGTTCCCTATGGATGCTTGTGCGGTTATGCCTTTTGATTTTTCACTACTATGTAGGAGAGGCTAGAAGTTTGGCAAAAGAGAAGTGAAGAAAGCTATTTATACATTGTGAAGAAGAATCAATATCACTTTATCGAGAGAATAAATCAACCTTGAAATCGCTCTACATTGTTTAGAGAAAATGTTAAATTTACGCCATTCAACATCGAATACCACACGTGGTAAAGCATCTTTTGCAAGAGCTATGTTCTAATTTTTCGTTGGTGGATATTGTTAGTTATTTGCCTGCTAGTTCTGCAGCCGCAGAGCGAGTGTTCTCTGTTCAAAATAGAATTAAGAACAAATACCGAAACAGGTTATCTACGCGTATTGACGTTCTTGATCAAATAATGACGGCTAAGACTCCTGGAAGCACCAAAAGAGTATGAAGCCAAGGCATTTGAGCAGTGGTGGTTCGCGAAAGATAGAAGAGTGTGCAAAAGCAAATCTGGTGTAAAGAAGATTAAATTCAGTGCAATTCCCGGAAAGAGTGCATTGAATCTAGACAGTGATACAAGTGAAGGTGAAGATTCCATCCCTGAAGGAGATTATGCTGACAGTGAAGATGGTGATTCAGACTGGTTTGAGGAGCAACATTTACACAACAAACATGTAGCAAACAAAGAAGCAGAGGTCAAATGGCCTAGTACTGAAACATTGTTCTTGTATGAAAGCAACATATCTGAAGGCTGGGAAAGTGATTGATATTAGTAGTAAACTTTATTGAGTTAGCATGCAATAACATGGAAGCAGTTATTGTGTCCAGAGTTTCACTAATTGTAAGTATACCAACAAACTAAAATTGGGAAAATATTGTATATACCCTCTAATTTCCGGCCACCCACTCAAAAAGTCCAATTTTCTGGGGGGGGTAAGATCGAAAAGGGAGAAAATTCCGGGGGATACTCCCCCCGGATTGCTTAGAGGAAACACTGATTTTGAGTATGGCGATATATATCACCTATCAAATTACAAAATGCAACTTCCTATTCTTTAGTACAAATATATTTTCCAAATCTAATGTTAATCAATTCTAGTTTTCAACGTTATTACAAATATTGAAAGGTGTGACACCGCATAACTCACAAACCACACATATTTCAACAATGGCAATATGACCAATGAAATTAGCATATGCAACTTTTAATTTGGTAGAATAGATACTGATCTAACAATCACATTCTTTAAATCACTCTATCCGACGTATTCGAAGTATCTTTGGATGTGATCAATCAGAGAAAATATCAAATTTAAAGATTGGGACATACTGTAAATAAATATTGATATCTACAAGTACATCAATATTTTATTATTTACAATCGCTTGGTCTTATATATGAACTATATTATGATGAATTATGAAGCATTTTGTGAATTTATTCTTTTCTTATTACTCGAAAAACATTCGACATTGTAAGCACATATCCATACTAAATTACATGTGGGCACAAATATTTAATAATATTTGCCATTACAAACGAATTACGGCATTTAAACGTATTTCCATATGTATAATATTGATTAGGTAACGCGTCAACTCATGAGGCACACTTGCACCCGATATGTGAGAACGATTTCAATTCTGTTAAAATATGTAATGCTAACTATTCCAAATAGGAATAATTATCGATAGTTTATCAACATTTCTTTCTCTTCATTTATTCATTTAGGAAATCAATCCAATTGGTTCGGATATTTTGGATCCAGAGATCATCAGACTTCTTATATCCAGAGACCAAAAAGCAATTACTTTGGATTATAATCTTGAAATGGATAAAACTGATAAAGTTGTTGAAGAATTGGTGAGTATGTTATCTGTAATCTCCGTTGGGTACAGCTACGGAAGACTATGATTAATTGTTTTCATGACTATGCGTTCATATTTATAGGATGTTATCATCCATGATAAGTAAAATCCCGATCTTCATATAATGATAATGTAGAATTACAAGTATGTTATGATCATTTGTGTCCATTTAGATTATTAGTATAGCCTTAAGATCTTTCATTTTGTGACCCTTTGCAATAATAAAATGATGACTTTTTATATTTGTTAATGGGAAATAGTAATATGTATTTGTGATTCAAATGTCAGTTTTCTGTTTCTTAGTATTTAATTGATTCCAAAAATGTGGATTTTCCGATTATGATAGAACTTTGCAACTTGTTGACTAGTATTTGAAATTTGATTCAGAGATTCACACTTCTCAAATTAATCAGAAAATATTTCATAATGTTAAAGAGAATTTATTAGGTGTTCTTCCTATATTATTATATATTGGATCTATGATCCAATATATAAAGTGATATTCCAAAATACAAGATCCCTGCGATTCAAAGTTTTAATGCCAATAATATCCAAACTCGAAGATTTTATGAAAAAATACGTTGTCACTTGATTAATTTCGTTCAATATCATACTAGTCAAACATTACTGATTGAAGAGATTCTTCGATATATTTAAGGCATCGCTGATTTTTATAAATATAGTTTCCCCAGTGATCACAATGAAGATTGTGTAACGCATTGCACAAGAAAAAGAGCCCCAATATATCCTGATTCTCTACAGCTTCAGTTTAGGTGCTATGTGGTCCCAAAACACTATTTTAAAATTCGCCAAATCTGAGCATTAAGTGCGAAAATATGTAAATTCTTCATGTTTCAATAGTCCTTCGGAATTACCTTGTTACCCACGCGTTTTTTCAAATGTCAAAAGACAGTCACTCAAATCAAAAGTCATAACATCTTCCTCTTTCAATGTAGTCGAATTCCATGCCATTGCCTGGACTCTCTCTATATAAAAGCGTGCTTCTCACACTTGACTAGCGCATCAAGGAATACTTAGTTTCGGCAGAGTCACCCTAACTGCCTAAGGGCTCCTGGGGATATAGCCTAATATTGATTACATTTGCTGATCCATTAATGCATATTAATTGAAATTCAGTCAGTGAGCAAACTGGGACGGGAATAATGTAGATAATATGTTTATGCTTGTGTTTGTGCCATTTTAAACTGTAGTATTTATATATCTCAATTTTGTCAATTAATTTAGTAATTAGAAGATATTATTTATGCGTATTTAGCAGCTTGTATATGAATAGAAATTTCCCTGCTTTAGCAGTTCCCAGCCTATTCCTCACTTGTGAATGGACCAAGCCAAAAGATAATATTCTCTCTACCCAGGCACTTGACGCCACACCTCAAGTATTTGGCAGCAAAGTGTAATCATATCATTCCCCACATGGCTTTTCTGAGATCGCCAACATGTAATGAGGGAGATCCTTTATATAAATTCTTTTTTGAACATGAATGACTTGAATTGGTTACTTCTAGTAGTCCTGAAGTTGATCACGGTATCCAAAATGATGTATACTCCAGGCTGCATAATTCAAACCCTTCATCAATCTCGCAATTTGACAAATTTCTACCCATGTATCTCGGATCAATTATGTTTGTTAAGTAGTGTGCTATGGCTAGCGCATGTTTGGAGCATTGTTGTATTTCCAAACTTCAGCCTCCATGGCCGGCGCCATGTTTTATCGGCAGTGGGTGTCCTAAGAGGGATTTCCCTGAAAGTGGGTGTCCATTTATGGAGGGATATATATTGTACAATATGATAAAACAGGACGCAGTGGGTGTCTGGTCACCCAGGACACCCCCGGTGGCGCCGGCCCTGGCCTCACTCAATTTGCAATTGTCACTCTGCATTTTATCAAGGGCCACAGTGATAGGCTTCAGGAGTCCGAGATAATCTTCAGCATTTCTCTTGATACTAATATCTCGCACTTTCTTCGCGATCATGGCGTCAATATTGTCGCGGTGTTCCTCGCACACTTTGAGGATCATTGCCCAGTTATCTAGGTAACATTGATGAGAATCCGCGAGGGTGTTCTAGCGAACTCCCCTGGTAGCACAAGTTTCTTGCCGCTTGTTGATTTGTGCCACGCGGCGAAGAAGGTGCCTACTTTTGATTGACTCCAAATAGATTATTCAAATATCCTTACTATTAAAACTCGATTATTGTGTATGTGTGTATATATATATATCTGTAACGAATTGATTGAAGAAACTGCCGGTCATAGAAAGCTAATTTTTGGCATGTCGGAGTATTTTGGCTATGGCTCCAGTAAGTTCTGAGCTCAGAGCAAAATGTCGACTCATCATGGAATTATGACGTCATTGTCACATTTTTAAAAGTTAAGCAACACAGTTATTCGAGCATAACTCAGCCATTATAGGAGATAGAAGGCTGAAATTTTAATAGAATCTGTATACTAACATACCCCACATATGATGCGACTTTCATCAAAAAATGATGACTCATCACTGTTATGACGTCATCATTACGCATCAAACATTTTAAAATTGACAAATTTGGTGATTTTTCGAGTGAAATCGGTTTTAACACTAGATGGACATATTTAGAGATGTTATCTCCCTTACAATTAACCAATGTCACCTCCAGGCGACGGAAGGGAGCCTCTGGCGGACACGAAGTGTCCGCCAGCCGCGCAGCGCAAGCAAGCGAAGCGCGCTTGTATATATTAAAATATTGATCTTTTATAATCAAAAGGGTTGTCCTTCTGTAATTGACACATTTTGATGATAATCAATAACTGGGATAAATGATTATTTCAATTTTCGCAATCACTTTTACAAAAAAAAAAGACTTTTATTGTGTATTAATTCCATCTGAATTTACTCTCTTAGAACGCATTTTGTCTTCTATACTAAAGATTCATGACGCTGATTGAGCTGATTTTAATTTTATATTTGGGGTAAAAATATTGAATCTCGATTCAAAACCTTAGAATTGTCGTTTCAAAATACCTAAATACTGCACAGATATATATACAAAAAAGGAGAATATTTTAAACTTCTACACTAGTTCTAGAGATCTTGACACACGACAAATAATTTAAACACATAAATGTAACAATATATGTGTTTTAATTATTTTAGCATACAATTTTTAATTTTTTCATCACTGTTTTTTCTATATAGGTATCAGTAGGATTTGCAAAGCATGATGAATTCCAAATATTTGTAAAAACACTACAAAGTCGAATTGACAGAGCTAAAAGGAATAAAAATATAAATGGAAATCTGGTAACATCAAATGATGCAGATGCCAATATTGCAATCAAAACCAATTCAGTAATTGATATTGATAAAGATGAAATGTTGAAAGAATTTAACCAGAATGATTTATTTTCTCAGCCTGGTTCATTATATGAGAAGGTAATCAGAAGTTTTTAAAATTATGTACAATTTAATTTAATTTGTTTAATAAAGTAAATTATTGATCCACTATGATTACTGTTCTGTTCCCTTCTTGACAATAGTCAAATAAATATACAATATCTTGCTTTGTCGAGATGGTATTAATTATTCCCGATTTTCCTAGAAACTCAATTTTATTTCCATTAATATGGATGTATAGAATAGATTCTAACAAGTACGAACTCAGATGGGTGGTAACAGTGGATAGGAATTACATCATTTAAATAGCTACACATCAAGGTAAATCCAAATTACTCACTTTAGAAATTCTGGGTAGACGTATACATTTCAAAATTTCCTTGGGAAAATAAGTGAAAGTCACCTGTAATATTGGAATGGCGAAAATAACTTATGTATTCTATATTTTCATCACTGAATAACTATGTATATTATTATACGATCTTGCACCATAGGAGTGTTAGTTTTTATAAATCTCTTCGTTGAAAATCTATGTTATACAAAAATAACAACTTTGGATTGCTTTATTAAGTTACCCAACCACGCTTCGTTTGCTTGCGCTGCGCGGCTTCAGGATTTAAAGTGCCCGCCAGAAGCGCACTTTGGCACCTCACATGGGGTAGGGTAGATAGGGTAGATAACATCTCTAAATACGTCTGTCCTAATGTTATGATCGATATCACTCGAAAAATTACCTTTTTTCTTTGATGCGGTGATGACGTCATAGCAGAGTGATGAGCCATCATTTTTTTATGTGAGTTATTTCATATTTGAGATATATTAATATACACAATATATTACAATTTATTATTAGCACTATTTTCATTATCCTTACTATTAAAACTCGATTAATATTTTTTTATTTATATACTATATAGGCAGTGGCACCGTGGGGGGGGGGGGCGGGGGGGCGGCACTCCAAGGGGGCGGCAAATTGCATTTACAACTTTAAATTAAATTCACCTAATGCATGTAGAAATCCAGTGTTGAATTAAATTGATCAAAGTTTATTGTATGTTGACAATTTGCTCTATTACCAATTGACAAATAACAATTGATTACTGCACTTCTATAATTAAGAATCCCTCTAAATCAATTGTAATGATTTCAATTTCTGAAATAATGAAAACATATATATATTAGTATACAAACCACAACCTTACTGTAATAACATAATAACATAATAGTCATAATACTTGTAGAAGTTATATTATTAACTGTAAGAAATATAAATGACAATATTAAGTCGCATGTATAGATTTCTTGCGTGTTTTAATAAATTAACTATTCAGATTTCATCATAAAATTGCAATTTCAAATAATGAGCAGCAGTATTAAGAGAGTAAAGCTGAGTGGTGCTGCATACAGAAGGCAACGAGATGAGCGTAAAGAAGAAAATCAGCGCTCTGCACGTACAATGCACAATTTCTTGCTGCCTGTTGAGTCTGTAACGGTTCCAGTTCCTGATATATCTTTTGTAGAAAGCCCTCCGATTGATTCCAATCTTGACGAGACTATAGCTAGCTCTTCAGTCAGAGACACAGTTGGGATAGAATCCAATTCAATGGAATCAGATTCAATGACGGTACCTGAATCAGAAGTTTTGATAAAGTAGATCCTGATATCTTTCATGATGCTGGAGTTTGGAATATACCATTATCTGACCCTATTCGGATCGAACTCGTATTCCGTGGGCCAGTAGATCTTCAAAACTCAAAAAGTCAATTGAAATTTTCTCCCAGATTTCATAAAGAGTCTTCTCAAGCTCGCCAAGAGCCCTGGGAGATCTCAAATTGAACTGCATTTTTATCCAGGCCCACAGGTTTTCAATTGGATTGAGATCCGGGCTACGCGCAGGCCAATCCATTCTGACTATACCCTCATTCCGCATGAAATCCTTCGCAACCTTGGAGGTGTGTTTGGGATCATTGTCCTTCTGAAAAATCCAACCATCTGGATACAGAACTTGACTCTGAGCAATCAAGCACTCGTTTAGGATACTAATATATCCCAATCCAGTCAAATTCTCCCGAAAGATCTTCAATGGAAAAGTGCCACGAGCAGAAAAGGCACCCCAAACATGAAGTTTCGGTGTGTGCCTAGAGGTGGGTTTTACTGGGTTCTCGTAACTCTTGCACCACAGGCAAATCTTGCCTTGTGACAACCAAATAGACATTTCGCCACTGAATACGACCTTCTCCCAATCTGCGGCCTTGTTATCTTTTGCCCAAGACACGTATCTGTCCATATGCCTCTGTGTGAGGAACGGAATTGCCTTCGCAACCTTTCGAGTGTGTCCCAGCCTCTTGAGATGCTGTCTCACAGTCTCCCGGGAGTATGTATTCGACCGTGTGATGTTAAATTTGCTCGTTAACTTCCTAATAGACATCTGTCTTTTGTTTCGAGCAAGTTTAACAAGTGAAATAGTGTCGTTCTTGTTGATAACTCTGCCTTTTCCAGAACCTCTCTTTCTCTTAATTGAAACTTCGGCTTTCAGCTTAGAAATTGTTCGATAAATCGTGCTCTTTGGGATGCCTGTACGACGAGATACCTCCATCGCATTCGTAATACCGGACTGGAATAAGGTACTAATCTTGTCACGGTGGATCTGTTCAGTCATTACGAACTAATTCGAAAAGAAATTCAAATGTTATATGAGTATTTGTGACGGAAAACAATCTTAAATTACCTAAAATATATTATAGAAAATGGGAAGTCAGGGTTATACAATAATAGGAAAGAACACTCACAGAAATGTTACTAAAATAGTTTTAAAATGCTGCATTTATCGAAACATATAATATGTACGAATAATAGAAGAGAGAAGGAGTTTAGAAGTGATGGTTGTGTTATAACATGCGAAATAACAAAAATAGCAATATTCCCAATTTTAGAAGCCTTGGAGAAACTTACGGGAGTAGAGGAGAATTTCGACACAAGGTCAGGTGCAGGTATCCTCATTTCCAGCTTAAATACATTCCCATTTTTCTGTTACCTGGGATTGTGGGGGAAGATTCTCCCTGAAGTTGATGACGTCCAGAAATATCTACAGACCAAAGGACTCGGATTAGATCAATCTGTTTTTAAAATCCACTCACTTCGACAGTTTCTGGATGATGGACGAGATCGCCTGTTTGAGGAATCTATTATTTATGCGATCGCCAGATGTGAGGAAATGGATATTACAATAACGCGACGTGTGAGGAAGCGAAAAAGATTAGATGGTGTGGCGATTATGATGAAAATATTACTTTCCAAGAAGAGCTACGACGAGAGTTGTTTCAAGTGGTGGACAAATTAAGGAATGAAATTAACTAACGCTTTGAACAGATGGACACAATTAACAAAAAATTTGGGTTTCTCCAACTTGAAATTATCATGGATACAAACTGGGATAAATTTATCGAACAAAGCATCCAATGCCCTCGCTGATGTATATAATGAAGTCGATGGTGATGAATTGAAACTTGAAATTCATAGACTTAGGAGATATGTGTTAGTCTCGCGTAATAATAATCAAGGTGTCATTTGCGGAAATTGCACTATTCTTGTTCTACTGCAATGGATGGTCAAATGGGGATTTATAGAGTCCCTTCCAAATCTTATTATCGCGATTCGAATATTTCTGATCTTGAGTATCAGCGTTGCAAGTTGCGAAAGAAGTTTTTCGAAGTTAAAACTAATAATGAATTATCTGCGATCGACAATGAGTCAAATTCGGTTAACAAGCATTGCAATCTTGTCGATAGAGAGAGACATGACAGATAATACTAATTTTGATTATATTATCATTGATTTCGCAGCATTGAAAGCAAGAAGAACTATTTATTAACCATTTGTAGCGAGTTTTTAGAATATTGTTAAGCAAAATTAAGCAAATAGGAAATTGAATCGCGAAATTATAATTTAAATAATTCACACTTAGGGGCGGCAACGCGGCATTCTAAAATTCCCGCCCCGGGCGGCATTTGGTCACGCTAAGCCACTGTAATAGGGTGGATCGATTTTTCAACTTTTGGTCCTACTCACTTTGCGATCTCAGAAATGAACCGGCTTGACCTAAAAAATAATTATTTGATCATTAAAAACCTACTCATTTACACTTTAACATCACCCTACAGGGTTCAAAAGAGGAGGAATTCGAAATTTGTTGGGAATTTTGTCCACATTTGTGTTAATTTATCCCTTTAATGATGAAAGAGAGTGTTTTAGAATAGTAAAATGTCACGTAGGACTCAGGGTGATTATTAGAAAGTTTGAACTTTCCAATTTATAGTATCTGTTCAAAAGTTATGATCTAATATGCAAAGAAATCGGACAAAAACGCATAAACTCAATAACTATAAATCTATTAAAGCTTGAACTTAGCTTAGCTTGGCTTTAGAAACCCAAAGCATTGATTACAAGGTTGAAATAATCAATTGTATATTATTTTAAACTATGTATTATTATTATCATTATAACAGTATAACATCACTTTTCAACTACTAAATCAACTTTTTTTAAATTACTACATGGCAGTTACCAGGAATAAATCATCGAAATTTTTGTTGGGACATCCTAAAACCTTTCCAGGTATTCAACTTCCTGCAAATCTTGATGTTATAAATCATGCCAGATGTATTCGAGCTCAACTCATAGAAAGCGGTGAGTACAACCCTCATAGAGGCATATACATTGCACAAGCAACCCAAGATATTATAAATGTTTGGAAAAAAGCTTCACTTCCAACAATTCTGAATAAAACGGTAAGGGATAGAGTAAATTCCTACCTCAGTAGAATGAAGATAGGAGAAACCCCAGTCTCTAAACGTAGTGAGGCACACGCTCGGTTAATCGTTATAAGCAATATCAATTCAATAGTCACAAAGCTCTTGAGAAATATAAAAAAGGCAAATACAGAAACTTCTATTCGTGTTGAAAATAAAGGGAAGAGATTAAAATTAATTCAAGTTGCAGATGAAGGAGTCGAGTATTCTGATACTGAGTTATCCGAGGAAATTGTAGAAAGCAATGATCCTACAATTAGTCTCAATACTGAATTGAAAAATTCCATCCTAGGAAATTCACATTATCCCAGAAACATGAGGAACACTATTCAAGCTGCAGATGGATATGGAATCTCTGATCGTGCTCTTGCTGATATTCTGAACAATTTTCTCCATAGATTTGTATTCAAATAAAGTCAATGATAAGTTAAGAAATATGTTTGTTTTTTAAATGGGATGTTTAAGGAACCCTTATATTATCACATACATCCTTTCATCAAAGATTTTAATGGATATTCTATTTTCAATCGTTTTAGATATGACCTCGGCGAATTTAGGGGCCTAGAGAGTTACATTTTCCCGAACTTTACCCATACATTGTCTTAGCATACTAACCAATGGTCGGATCTGAACTTTTTTTTTTTCAAATGATCCGAATTTTATTTCTTTCGCAATTATCGGTAGATTTCTGCTATTAACCCTACTTGGACTTGGGGTACAAAGTATAAATAGAAAAATCCCTCTTTCATTTTCACTTTCAATTCACTTTCAATTAACTTTCACTTTCACTTCAACATTCCAAGTCCAAGTAGGGTTAAACCTGCCTTTCCACTAGTAATTTTGAGAGGAATTCTAAAATGCATCTTGTTTTGAATCGCTTTTAATGATCTTTCTTCCAAATTCTTGCATTATATAATCTCTGAAGGGGTCCAAACAATGTTCGACGTCCATAGAATTTTTTTAAAATCAAATAAGTTAAAACCATCTGATGAATGCGTTAAAATCGCGTTATTATCAATTTTTAGTATCTCTAAACTTTAACGGGGTAAAATCTTAAAATTCAAAATCGCTACCCTTTAATTAGTAAAATAAAATGTAACCTCTCAGTAATACAATGAAATCAAGTATAAAACTTTTTTTTTGAAATCAAATATAAAAACTTTTTTTTTTACGTTACTAACGACTTTCGAGGGCAGTATCGTTATTGACTGTATGTAATACATTTCCGTAAATAAATGCGAAAATTTAATTTTTGTTTTCTGAACGACGTCGAATTTCCTTTCGAAGATATGACTGGTTTCAAATTGCTCTGGAAATTCTTAGCTCTGCTCAGAATTCTTAACGGATAATTCTTAGAATTCATCAAGAATTCTTAATTCTAAGATATTTTGCGAATTCTTAGAATTGACTAAGATTTATTAAAATCCTACTACTTTACTATTTTGAGTACTTTCAGCTTTCTAATTTACGGTTACTCGGCATGCTATTGCAGCGGTTCTCAAACTTTTTCTCATTGCATACCCTTCAAGCAGGCTCTTATGTGTCTTGTACCCTTGCAATGGCTTAGAACCTTACATTGTAAATATTGTGTTTACACCCCTTTAACTCTGTTTACGCAGAATATCCTTTTTTTCTTATCTAGCAATATACTAGTAACACAAAATTAATTATTGAGAAGGATGTGCTTGCATTTTGCACCCTTGGCTATCAATTCGTGGCACAGTTTTTGTAAGAAACAGACGGAGATAAGCTTCAAATGATATCCGCGCAAGAAATTTGTTCTTAATTAGTAAGAGCGATGAAAATCCTTGCTCACAAAGGTAAGTGCTGGGAAACATCAACCGGAGTTTTATTGCTATTTCATCCACGTTGGGATATATCACGCCCATTTCGCACCAGAACCTGTTGAGTGCGAGTGTTTAAAATTTATCTCGGGCACTAGAATAATTGATTAATTCAACAAATCCCTCTTGGACTGGGGTCTGGTATAGAACTTACATCAAAGCTAAATGGATTTCGAATCATTTTCATGTCCAGATCGCTCAGATCTGGGAAATAATTCTGAAATTCAATACACAATGCGGAGAGATGAGCCTTTCCTAAAGCACATATACTCTGATCTGTTGTATCCCCATCTCCAAGAGCTGCTGACAAGTTTTCAAACTTTCCCACGCCTACTTTAGCTTCCCAGAGTTCTAATTTCAAAATAAATGTCCGAATCTTGTCCACAAAATCAATCATGGTAGTAAACCGTCCTTTGAGGGACTTGTTGAGCAAGTTGACGCGCGTGAAGATATCATTAAAGTAGTTGAGTTTTTTCAGCCATTCTTTATCTAAAAATTTGCTGAAAAATAAAGGTGTATCATACAGTGATTGTGTTTCGAAACTGAATTAATTCTCTTTACTCGAACTCGAAATCCCGAATGAATTCCAAGAATAGCAGGTGCACCATCTGTTGTGCAAGCAGTAACATTCTTCAACGATAGTCTCATTCTTACAAAATAGTCAGAGTCCTCCTGGAAGATATCTTGTCCTTTTGTAGTTATCTCCAAGCAATGCCAAAATAGTAACTCTTCCTTGAAGTTCTCTCCCCGTCTTTGGTGTACCGTGCAATACCAGTAGTTGTACATAACTTGAAATGTCCGTTGACTCACCAAGTTGAAGTGAAAAAGTGTTCAACAGGGCTCCCAGGATTTCAGCAACTACCTGCTGCTCAACGTCATCTGCCATATCTCTAATTCGGCGCTTAATAGTATCGTTGGAGAGAGGTAGAGAAGTTTCTTTTCGGCACTATCTCCCGAAATGCAATGCACGATGTCATTGCAACAGGAGTATAAGATTTTCTGCAATCTTATGTGTTTTCTTTTCCTGAGTGATGCGCAAAGCCACCATGTATGAGGCACGAAGACCTGCCTGAGTCTGTTGACTGAATTGCCCTCTTTGATCGAAACGGATCGCTTTACTCCGACCCCTTTGTGTTTAAAGAAATTGATCTCTTTATCTGCAAGATCAGTGTGGCATCCGCATAAATGGCGTTTTTGAAAACTTGATTTAATCGAGCCCTCAGATAACACCTTATAACATACTACACATTGTGGTAGTTCCTGTCCCTCTTTAAGTATGGATGTAATCCGTATTTGATATAATCTTCATTATACTTCCGTTTCTTACCAGATTCCATATGAATTTAGTTATAATGTCAAAGTCTCAAAGAAATACTACTAGTTCAATCAAGTATTTCCGTTGAGCACCACGATACTCGGGTAGGTGTGATATGCAAATCGATATAGGGTGACACATATGTAGAGATATTGGAATCCTAATAATAAATTATAATTATAATTATTGATGAAACCATTGCAATCGATATATTTTAACTATATGGTATGAATCTACTTTGTATGTGCTGGTCTGTTGATATGCTGGAGTGGAGACGAGTGTGAAGTTGGCTCAGTATTCGACTGAGCACAGTTTGAGTAAAAATTTAACCAACTTCCCATTCTCAGATTTAAATAAATCTGGCACCATTCGAAAGAGGAGGATTAGGATTAGTGCTCTCTTTCAACATGATAATATTTAAAAAAATCTTTTTTTTCGATGACTTATAATATAATATGTCCGAGCACAGCTTGACCAACTATTTGGTCCGCTTTCTATAAGAATTTAATTATCAAACTTTGTAAGCAAGCTTCTTGATGATAGTGCCCTACTGAGTTTAAATTTCAAGAAAAAATTCTAATTTATTTTTGAGATATGACTTGCGAAAGTTGGAGTTCGGACAAATCCCCCTCCCCGCTAATGTACTGAATGAGCATGTTTCGATTCTAGAAATCACATCCTATATGTGTTAGTTCGATCCCAATTTGGCATAATTCGATAAAAGAAACACAGTGCTCTCCTCTGATCTGATTTTATTTACAATACCCTCCCAAATCAGCTTCGATGTGTTCATTGAAATTCCGAGTATTATTAAAATCTGGTCACGGTGTTTCTATCTAAACTTGTTTCTACCACTAATCTCTAGAATTAGTACACCATTAACTTGTGATATTTCCATATAATGTAGCTATATTAGCTGATAATTTATCATATTTAGATCGTTATATTTCACTCATTTTTCGGATTGTCAAAAAACCAAGTTGAATTTGACTCAATGTGTATGCATACGTATTTGGAAGCTTGACATGACATTCTTTAGTTTGACGTTTGTATTCTTTTGTGTGATGATGATATCCAAATCAATTCAACACAATCAAACTTTCTAAAATAAGCTACCTCAAGTAAGGATCTTCTCATCACCCTATCTATCTATTTTCGTCAATTCTGAATTCCTATATGGTTTATAAATTGAAGAAATTGGTTTACTTCTACAAACTTACATTTTATCGTTATATCATTCAGTTCTAAACCAGTTGGTTCATTATTTTTCTCATCTATTCGTCTAATAGCAAATCATTGTTTTATTTCAATTCAACTTTGAACAAAACACGTGTCACAATGGAAATCTCTTCGACTGGTAGGTTCCTAAATTAACAATTATAATTATTAGTACAGCTGTATCACTATTTTTAGGTTCCAAAATCACACTTTATATGTATATATTTATTAGATTCATTCTATAGATTTACCTTTTGATCTACAAAGATTTAGTGATTTGAATTTTGCAAGATTTATGTCATTCTCCGCTCTAAATGAAAAACTCTCCACTAGTCCTAGAGACTCAAATTCAATATGGGGCACACTTTCTAAAGAAATTTATGGTCGTAACAGGATTTCTCAAAGGCGCAAGTTATACCTGAAGTGGACAAAGAATAATTTTGGCATTCAGACAGTACTGAAACGAAGGTTTGATATTCAATCTGAAGATCTTCGGGTATGTTATAGCTTAGATTTGCTCTCAATGAAAATTCGAACCACTTTGGTTAGCTCAGCCATACTGAGGATTATTTGTGATCGAGTAAATGAGAAAAGTTCCACCAAAATGGACTCTTCTGAGTTGGTTTGGGAGTCAGTAGAGTTTGATTTACATAATGATAATTTACTAATAGTTTGCTCCTCCGCTGCATCTGATATTGATACATACAATGAACTAAAAAATAGATATCAAAATATTAGTCTAGATTCTGAAAATGATAATGGGGAAAGTGTCTATCACACGTTTATTCATTGTGAATCAATATTATGGGTTGATGGTTGCAGGTATTTTGATTGTATAATTCCTCGAATAATTCCAGGTTTTCTGCAATTTGTAGAATTAAACCAGCTTCATAGTTGTGAAGAATTCACATCTAAACTAATGACTAAACTAAGTGGCAGTTTAATAGAGAGAAGTCCACTGGTTATCATGTGGATTTTATCAACACCTGAACTTTTGAATTTTGATTATAAACTAATAAATGGTCTATTCAATAAAAATTATGTATTGTTAAGTGGTAGTTCAATGACGAAACTTACTTCTTGGATAAAAGATTTGAAAATTAAAGTAAAAAATAATGGGATTGAAGTGGTAAGAGCTCTGTATACAGATTGTTTAGTTAAACTACAAGGTTTACATGTGTCGAATTCAAACTCCTCATCCTCAGCTGGTGGATCAACTACGAGCCCTGTCGTTGATCCTCTACCCGCTGAGGATGAGGAGTTTGAATTCGACAAATTAGATTTACGATCTTCTATTAAAGTAATAGACGTCCAGGAACAATCTAGTGATTTAGGCTCAGAATTAGATGTTTCCTGTTCTAATAATCAGGGATCTGGCGAGTTTTTCCTTGAATTAGATTATTGGAATAATATATGTTATAAGGATGTTGCTGGTAAATATAGGTTAGATAGAAATTGGACCAATATATTCGCTAGACATATTGTTGAGTTAAATCCCAAATGCGTACTTAAATTTAAACATTATTGGATAAAGAAAAGTAGTAGTAGGAAAAAAAATAGCCCATTTTTTCAAGCATGGGCCGTATGCAAATTTAATAATTGTTTATCTTTTTATTTTTCTATTGAAGATATTAACAAGTTAATAGATAATAATATGATTCCAGTTAAATACGAGTTTAAAGGAGTTTTATCATTAGCACACTCAGATTGTAGGACTGCCCATTCTCGACATCTCTCAAGTGTTGAAAGAGAAAAGATTGGTGAGATTTTGATTAATAATCCTGCTAGTAATACTTTTTATAAACAGTTTACTGTTAAGGATAATGTAGAAGGATTCCTTCATGGTAATTTTACACATCTAAAATCAAAAGAATGTTTAAGGCGTGTTAAATCTGAATTCAAATCCGAGTATAGATTTTCTAACAATGATATTACAGATATTATAGCGACACAGGAATATTTTCGTTCATTCCTAACAGAAGTTCCTGTTTCAGGGTATATTCAGTATATAGCCCAGGAACCATTTGTAGTCCATCTTTATTCTCAAAACCAGATAGCACTATTTAAACTATTCCAAAAGAAAGACATTGTATTGAATTTAGATGCAACTGGCTCTCTTATAAGTAAGCCATCTAAAGTTACTAATAAAATTTATTACTATGCCCTTACTTTACAGCATCCTGAATTTTGTATAAGCCCTATACCAGTAGCAGAAATGATTAGTAGTGATCATGGGACTGCTGAAATATCTCATTTTTTGAATAAATGGGTTTTAACTTCTAAGTTAGTATTACACAAGGCGTTAAATATTACACAAGTTGAAATGGATTATAGTTGGGCGATGATGCATAGTACATGTATAGCCTTTAATAAGATTAGCATAATGAGTTATTTAGATAAATGTTGGGAGTTTGTTGATAATCTTAAGTCAAAATTGGATATCACAACAGTTCTCCATCTTTGTTCTGCGCACATTATGCATCGGGTTAGTTATAATTTAGATAAGCGTTATAAGATTGATAAAAGGTTGAAGCACGTGATATTGCATGTATTAGGTACAATGGTACAGAGCACTAAAATTAATGAAATAGATCTTCTATTTGAGTCGTTGTGTTATTTATTGGGTAGTGAGTTTATGTTACCAATCGTATCTAGTAGTATGTTAGATCTTGAGGCGTTAGTAAGAGGAATTATAGAAATTAATGATAAAGTTCCTGAATTAATTGATGAAGAATCTGTTGTAAAAGAGAATAGTGAGACTTATAGGCAAAGATCTCCTTTTGGGAAACATTTTGACAAAATCTATATAAAATGCTTAGATCAAATTAGAGCTGATAAAGGCTCAGTCAGTATTAAAAATGTATCATATTATCCTAATTTACTTGAATATCTATTAACCAATTATCTCCCTATACTTCCGTTTTGGACAGGTATAATAATAAGTAAAATCAGGCAAGATAGAATTCATACTGACAGCAATGCCATTGTTGAGAATTGGTTTAAAATAGTTAAATATGACATATTTAAATCCGAAATAAATATTAGACCAGGTGATTTTATTCGTACTATATATCCACATATAGAAGATAGAATGGCATCTTTTAAGTTCGCGTTTCAACCTTTGGCTCATAAAATTTTCAAGGTTAAAAAAAGAAAGCAGGAATTAGTATTCAATGAAGAAGAATGCAAAGAGGAATGGGGAAAAAGGAAAAAAGCGAAATTAAGTTATATTTATCCTGCGTCTTGTAAGATCGATAAAATTTTTGATAAATTTAAGATAATGAATAAAATAAATGGTTCTCCTTCACGAAAAATTAAAAGAAAACTACTTAAAGAAGATGAGTCTATAGCTCCTAAATTGAAATGCTGTAAAACAACTTTAGAATCAGATGTGTTAGTACCAGATCAAATTGAAATTCTGAATGATTTAGATGTATTAGCATTAGGTAGTATCGAGTTTATATTACCAGATTTTAAACCACTTTCATTAATGGGTCAAACGAAAATTTGTAAAGACTTAGGTTTAAATATTGTAAACCCAGTTATTTGTAGGAATGATAGTAACTGTAGAACTAATTTGAATGATTTAATACCATCATTAATGTTTCCGGTTCCAATGGATGGGAATTGTTTATTTTCTTCCCTTTCTTATTTAATTACAGGCAGCATTGATAACCATCATCAAATGCGATTAATCATTACTGATAACATGGGTGGTAAATTTAAAGCTACATGTGATAAATTCATAAGAAATAAATATCCTCGATCAGTGATCAACTATCGAAATACAAAAGACTATATAACAAAGTCAAATATGAGGGGAACGAAAACCTGGGGTACTGATCTTGAACTGTTTGCCGCCACCCTAATTTTTAAGACTGATATTTGGGTTTATACAAATGATATGGGAAATAAATGGATGATTTATTCAGGAAAAGGTGCCAGTCTAGATCAAATAATTAAGGCCCCGCCTGCTAATGAAAAAGGATCTTTGTATATACGTCATGCGAGTAATCACTATGAACCTATATTAGTTTTAAATGGGCGTTAATTCATTTTATATCATTCTTTATTAGAGGGATTTCTTATGTTAAATATTTTATGATAGACACATTTAATTTAGGGCTGTTTAAATATATTTACCAAGCAGTATATTGAAAATTTCGTTACTATTAATTCACGTATAAATATAACACTACTAAATTTGTACTATTTTTAAGGATTCCTACTTCGTACGTTAAGAGATACAATTATTAAGATTTCAGATTCAAAATATACAAGACACATTCGAATTAATCAAAGTAGAGTATTTCTAATCAACTAATCATTCCCAACGTTTCAAATTATCAATCAGTACCACAGTGTGCCACATGTCATTTTTGGTGATGAATTACGTCAGGTGGCACAGGTTCATAGTTTTTCATTGATGGTGATCAATTTATTTGAAATTTTCAACTATGACTAATTCGAATGTGTAGATTTCGAATGAGGTAGACTCTTTGTTTCTCTTAGAGTTAGAATTCATTTTCGTTCATGAAAAGATCCAAATTAGTGCTGGTTGTATGAGGAAGAATGAAGTGTTCAAATTCTGTCCCGATAGTGTATTACACTAACCGGACAAAAGTGTTTGAACACTTCATTTTTCCCATACAATCAGTACTAAATAGGATAATTTCATGGAGGGAACCGCATTCAGTCCCTATGAGATTCCAAGAGTGATTTCAAATTCGAAATCTACACATTCGAATACATCACAGTTGAAGATATCTAATTAATTTCTTACCCCAATGGTTACAAATATCAACCTGTGCCACCAGAGGTAATTCATCACCATCATAAAGTGTTTAAAATGGACAAGTTTCGGACAGAGTGTTACTGATTGATACTTTGAAAGTCGGGAATAAAGAATTGATCAGAAATATTCTACTGTGAGTCGAATGTGCATTTCAAATGTGAAATCCAATTAGTTGTATCCCTTACCGTTTCGAAGTATTCGTCTTCATTAATATACCGTAAACTGGGGCGACTTTATCCCTAAGAGGTGACTTTGTCCCACAATAGCAATATAACTAAAATACACTCAAACTAATAAATCAATGTAATCCCATTGCTAATATGTTGAATGAACTCTCAATATATCCAAACGTATTTAAACCGCAATATTTTAAGTTTGAGTATATTTTATTAAAATTGCTATTGTGGGACAAAGTCACCTCTTAGGGCCAAAGTCGCCCCAGTTTACGGTACTCATTTTTGTCTTCCCTGGCCTGGAGTAAGACGATTTGTACAAAATGAAATTTAGACATACTGTAATTAATATTTGTTATAAGGTAGTTGAATATTTTTTGGTAGGTAGTGCATTTCATTTTAGGAATGTTTACTGCATCAGCAATTAGGATTGGATACATAAAATATCGGGCATGCCTAATTTACTGGACGGGAAGGCATCCCGTCCCGTAAATTAGGCATGCCCTAAATATCTGAATCACTGTATATGTCCTTTATTTTATCAATTCAGTAGTAATGGTGGGAGCACTTTATATTCACAGTGTCAAAAGTATTTGATTAACTCCATCTGATTCATTTGTGTCTAAATTAGTGTGGGAATATTTTCTAGAATAATTGATCACATTTAATCCTCAGTATGGTTGAAACCCACGAGGGATATGTACCCTAATTAGAGATAAATCTGAGCTATATACGAGCGAGATATACCTAAACTATAGTATGGGTTTTATCTTAGAAACATCTTTCCATTTTTGAGTGAGAGTTTGGAAGTGGAAGAAATATACAGTACAGAGCAATGGAAAAATTGTACAAACATCAATTCATCAATATAATTTTAAATGACATCCATATTGTTACTTCTTCTTTTTTGCTTTATACTATTTTATTTATTTATATGTATTCCATATTATCTGTTATTATTGTTGTTACTTTTTATATTTATTCCATATTATCTGTTATTACTGTTGTTACTTTTTATATTTATTCCATATTACTTATTATTTTTATTTGACTTATATACTGTATACTATCTATATTTTGTAAGCCAGGAGTCACTATCCTAAAGGTGCTGCTCGGTGAAATACTAAACCTGGTTCGAGTAGCTCGCATTGTCGAATTGTGAAAACCCTCCAGTGGGAAGTGAACTCATAACTGGTAGCATAAGTTGTTGTTGTTGTTTTGTAATAATTTAGCCTACGGGCAAATATTAAAGCTATTATCCTCAATTGAGACAATTTATACGGGCAGAGTGGTATTATATAAGATGAGTGCAGTGTAACACTAACATATAGCATGAATATTAATTTAGGATGCAGTCTTATAAATAGGGGAGGGGGTACGCAGATTAATTAAGAATATAAACTATAGGAATTCAGAATGACGAAAATAGATAGATAGGGTGATGAGAAGATCCTTACTTGAGGTAGCTTATTTTAGAAAGTTTGATTGTGTTGAATTGATTTGGATATCATCATCACACAAAAGAATACAAACGTCAAACTAAAGAATGTCATGTCAAGCTTCCAAATACGTATGCATACACATTGAGTCAAATTCAACTTGGTTTTTTGACAATCCGAAAAATGAGTGAAATATAACGATCTAAATATGATAAATTATCAGCTAATATAGCTACATTATATGGAAATATCACAAGTTAATGGTGTACTAATTCTAGAGATTAGTGGTAGAAACAAGTTTAGATAGAAACACCGTGACCAGATTTTAATAATACTCGGAATTTCAATGAGCACATCGAAGCTGATTTGGGAGGGTATTGTAAATAAAATCAGATCAGAGGAAACATGCTCATTCAGTACATTAGCGGGGAGGGGGATTTGTCCGAACTCCAACTTTCGCAAGTCATATCTCAAAAATAAATTAGAATTTTTTCTTGAAATTTAAACTCAGTAGGGCACTATCATCAAGAAGCTTGCTTACAAGGTTTGATAATTAAATTCTTATAGAAAGCGGACCAAATAGTTGGTCAAGCTGTGCTCGAACATATAATATTATAAGTCATCGAAAAAAAAGATTTTTTTAAAATATTATCATGTTGAAAGAGAGCACTAATCCTCCTCTTTCGAATGGTGCCAGATTTATTTAAATCTGAGAATGGGAAGTTGGTTAAATTTTTACTCAAACTGTGCTCAGTCGAATACTGCGCCAACTTCACACTCGTGGAGTGGAGCGAAATTTATTATTACAGAATTGATATTATTTGGTTAAACATCGGCGTCCCGCTAGAAAAATTGTTGGCGTACCCCTAGAAAAAGTTTTGGCATACCCTCAGCGATACGCGTACCCCAGGTTGATCCACTGGATGATTATAATTGATCTCAAAATACACATCAGTCCATTGTTGACTATAACTTGTTTCAGAATTTGTATAATAATCATGCTTAATTTACTTTATTTGTTTATTATTGTGTTCCAATATAGTACACTGCTAGCCAAAAGTATTGGAACACCATATTGCATTGCATCATGAATAATACTAAAATGGGTCTCTCCAATGAAGCCAATTCTTTATAACCACGAGAGCAAATGAAAATCATTAAGTTCGAAATATCCACGCTCGAATTACTCAGTTTAGAAGTTTAACTAATATAATAGCCTACTACATTTCCATGGTACCAGGGATAAGATAAAGTGGATTTTCTTACGCACCCATAATATGAATAAATAATTTTTGTTCCAAATCTGCTAATTCATCATTTGTTTGATGCATAAGTATATGGAACTAGTCTACGTTCCAATAAATTAATATCAATGTTATTGTTATTTTCTTTCTCTGCTATATGGTTCCTTTTTACTTTTACGTTGTATTTGTTCTTGAATGTTAGCTCTCAACTGTTTCTATACATATAAGGATGCGCCACGTAGCAAAGGGCAATGGGGAGGCGGGATGGACCTACAAGGAAGTATCCGGCAAGCCAATTCCCTAAGAAGGGTCGGTGCTTTATTTGCGACTCGAACAGGCACTTTATGGCCCAATGCCCGGAACGGCACTTTGCGAAATGTGGCGAAAGAGGACACGAGGTCCGCTATTGCCTACATACACGAAGTCGAAGAGGGGTATTTCAGGCCACGACGCAGCATAGTGTTGTACATGAGACGGCGGTTGTGGTACCAGTTAAATGGAACGGCAAACCCATCAATGTAATGATGGACACGGGGGCGGATCCTTCGGTAGTGGACAGAGGCACCGTACAAAAGATGAATATTCCTTACAGCACAAAGTACAGTCAAGTGTATGGGCTAGGGCGGGCAGCGCTTGCGGTCTGTGGTACGGCCTGCGTGGCGATGGATGTGGGGGATGGTCGACCACTAGAACACGAAATCGAAATACTCGATACTAACAATAGGGTGATTATATTGGGGCGAAGGTTCCTCGCGCGCTTCAAGAATACTACTTTCGATTGGGAAACATGAGAGTTAGGCTAGGTGGTTGTTGGAAAACCTCTTTAGCTGCGGCACGCGGGGATACGCGGCGACTAGAGCAGAAATTATGCAGACTGAGATGGGAAAGGAGGGAGATAGCTTGGAGGCCAGGTTCAATATAAACCCGAAACTATCACCGCGAGAAGAGACAGCCATACGCAAGGTGCTGTCGAGATGGAAAGACGTTTTCGCGGAGAACCCGAAGAGCCCGCGCGAAATTGGAACCGCGGAACACGTTATCACTTCTGGATGAGCGGCCGATCAGAAGCCGGCCGTTGCGTGTTTCTCCGGAAATTGAGGCGGAGGTATCCAAGTAGATAGATGAAATGCTCGAGAATGGGATCATACGTCCCTCTTCTTCCTCTTGGGCGAGTCGAGTGATCTTAGTGAAGAAAAAGTACGGGACCCATCGATTTGCCGTAGATTACCGGGATCTCAACGATGTGACGAAGCGAGATGCCTATCTGATGCCGGATACCCGAGATGTTTTCGATCGTATGGGAGGGGCAACTGTATTCTCTACACTGGATGGGGCATCCGCATACTGGAGCGTTCCTGTGAAGGAAAAGCATAGGGAGTTCACTGCGTTTGTTTCAACTCGCGGCCAGTTTGAATTCAACCGCATGCCTTTTGGATTGTCAAACTCAGGCTACCTATCAGCGAGCGGTAGACCAGGCTCTACGAGGGTATCTGAATGTACAGGCGTTTGTTGATGACACATGTGTCCACTCGCCCAGTTTCGATACGCACCTGGAGCATTTGGATGAGGCTCAGTTGGCTATTCTAAAAATTGAGGATGAAGAAGTGAGGATTGGGCTTTTGAGTGTACTGATTGCTGTATTGACGGAAAAGATATGCTACGTTGTATTTTAATGACTTCAAGTAACTATTTACTCAACAACAAGGCCAAGAATATTACTTCTACCACCTCTTGTCCCAAAGATACTCAAAGGAAGATACTTAAACTTACCTCTAATTAATATATGTATATATATACACCTATATATTTATGTAGTATTCCTTGTCCGTCAACTAAATTATGCCAGCAGTCAGTAATATCATTATTGTGGGGTAGAGGATGTATAATTAGTAATTACACGATATTAAATATATCAAAATGATATTGTGTTAATTTAATTGTATTAAAAACTCGACTTTATCTTATCCCTGGTCTAAAGTTGTGAAACGGCCTGTATGTAGTAGGCTATGCTAATATCTAAAATACCAAGTCGTTTTGTATTATGCATGTTTATTGGGCGGATTATTGGGCAATTGTTCAAGTTAGATGTTGATATCAAATACCTATTATAGCTCCATTCATTTAAAACCCAAACGACAACGGTACCAACACTCAATTAATATCCAAGTGACATGTGATGATAAATCCCGTTTCATAGACGCTGTTGTGATGTGGCCCTGCAGTACTCATGATACCATCATGTGAAGAAATTCTGGCATCAATCAAAAGCTTTCATTTGGTGAAATTCATAAAATTGATGGATGGCCTTGATGTGACTGTAGATATCCATTAAGTCAAAATTCAATAAATTCAATAACCTTGTGAGGAAAGGTACAATCGAACTTTCTTAATGACAAGAAATACTATCGAGTGCACGTTTGAGTTTTGGAAAGTAGATTGAAATCGATGGATAAGAGTAGTGGTAGTTTATGCTATACGAGTATTCCAATAAAAAATGTACAAAATAATATTTTCCCAAGGTGGTTGAAAATTCCTGTTTTGAAAACGGAATTATTGACAAAAATAAAATACCTGAGTTATAGTTGAAAAACTGAAATCTCTAATTATAAAAAAGGTGACAATCACGTCATAATTCTATGATGGGTCTATATTTTCGTCTGAGGTCAGAGCTTAGTGGATCCACATCCAAAATACTCCAATATGCTAAAATCAGCTTTCTGTACCTTGCAGTTTTTCAATCAATTCGTTACAGATATACACTACCCGGACAAAAGTATTTAACCACCACGAAAACTTCCATACAAATAGTATTAAATTGGAACTATTCAAAAAAAGAACATGTCCTCAAACAGTAGAAAAACTCAATTCGTAATCTACACATTCTAATTACTCGTAATTCAGTGTCTCAACTCAAATACTTATTCTTATGTAGAAAATTATCAACCTCAGCCACTTTGTTTCACTAATCGCCATCATGTATAATGGCTGTGACTGGGACAAGTAGCATCAAGTAGCAAATGTAGATATTTATTAACTTCGGAGTTAGTAATTGAGTTGAGGCTATCAATTATGAGTAATTAGAAAGTGTAGTTCACGAATTTGAAATAAAAAATAGAGTATCCCTCACGGTTTGAGTACATATTCTTTGATAAATAGAAGGTACGTTATAAGGTACATAACATCGCTAAATACGTCTCTCTTACTGTTCTATTCGATATCGCTCGAAAAATCACAAAAATTTTTCAATTTATCCATTTTTGATGCGTAATGATGACGTCAAAACACAGTGATGTACAATCATTTTTTGATGAGAGTTCATATTTGAGATATATTAATATACTTATTCTATTAAAATTTCAGCCTTCTATAATCTAAAATTGCTCAGTTATAGTCGAAAAACTTGCTGAGTAAAAATTGAAAATCAGCTTTCCCTGCATGTCAGTTTCTTCAATTGATTCGTTGAAACTTTTCTGGTTATTTTAAATTTTGCATCGATATCTTTAGTTAGCTTCTCCTTTTCACTTTCCTTGTTAAATATTAATATTTACATTGCTTCATACTGTAGGCCATCATCAGATATTTCCATTCCTTCAAAATTCTTATTTAATTCTTAAAGCGAGCTCTCAACAGCTAATTTAAGGTATATTAATATGTAAATCCCGATATTCACACTTTATAGGTGGATAGATATTGAAAATTTTGGGATTATTCTGTGAAATATTGTTACATTCCTACGTTGCGATCAATTAAGGCCATGTCTTGAAAATTGTAACAACTAGGCTTTCAAATTTGAACTCATTATATGGGTAATCGGCTGCATCTAAAAATAGAAACAACTCCAAATTCTACCGCAAAATAACTTGTTGTTCTATAAGGGCATATAAAATTTTCCAATGGATTAATGTACTATGATGTAATGTTTATTCAGGGGGTAATACACTCCTAAGCTCTATTATAAAGTTCCCTCTGCCCCAGCCTGAAAGTTAATCGGCTTATGTCATATACTGCACTTTCACAATTATATCCTTAATAATATGTTGTAATACTACTTGAAATGTTAGAATATCTTTTAGCTAACCATATGGGATACCGGCATTTCGTGACGCGACATTTCGGTACCAAATCTTATTAAGTTGACAAGACATTAATACATTTATATCGTAGTTTAATAGAAAATGACTATGGTCATAGGCGCCGAACCCGGGGGAGCTGGGGGGGCTCGAGCCCCCCCTGGATTCGAAGATGGCCCATAGACGCAATACAAAATTTTGGGCTAAGCCCCCCTGGAACCCCGAAATTGTCCTTAGATTTTGAAAAGTTCGGCGCCCCTGACTATGGTAATAGTATTATTAGAAGAGAAATGTTAGAACAACAAGTTAATTAATTAATCCAAATCCAGCCCAATGTGATGCGCTATACCACGTAAAAAATCCATCATTGAACGATTGAAGTACTATTCACTCACTAAGTTCTTGATTGATTATTCATGGTATTGTCAATTTTTATGCTTTGTTAGTCTCTCTATCACTAGATATTTTATTTGTTTTCATTCTACAATCCTCTGTTCTAATTTATTTTACTACATCATAAATTTAGTTTACCTCATCTCTTGTCATCCTATCAACTTAATAAGATTTGGTATCGAAATGTTTCACGAATTGTCGCGTCTCGAAATGTCGGCATCTCGAATTGTCGGTATCGAAATGTCGATATCCCAACAATAATATTATTGTATATGATAGCGGAATTATCCTAAATCGTTAACGGAAAATTCGTCGCAGAAACCTAATCGTATATGCTACAATGTATAATAATCGAGGGAGTAAGTCCTTTTAGGTGTGGAAATATGATGGGCGGGCCAAAGGCCGATTGCATTTGAAAAAAGGAATGGAAGTCGAAACCAGGTGCCAAGGAAGCTTTTGAGGTGTAGAATTAAAGTAGTCACGTGATATCATTGCATTTTAGGCGCATGATAATGTAATAATGGATTTTCACTACAGCCGTAGCTTGTACATGCTTGTACTGTCTAGATGTTTTGATGCGGATATAAATCAAGACTTCTAGACGTTACTCGAAATCATCCGAAAATGGAAATACAGTGGATGTCGATTATATTCTTTTTTAGGAATTAGATACGGTAGATTCGAATTTTCCGGCCACGAATTTCCCACCATCCAGCTTAAACTCAGCGAATCATGTCTTTCCTGGAGGGAAACGTATTTTTTTATTTCAAGTACAAATTCAGCCAAAACTCAGCCCTGTCCAGCGTATCCCTCTCCTCAGTAGCGACTCCCACCCCGAATAAAGTATTAAAGTTGCCTCCCCTAAATTAGAATCCCTGGAGCCTCCACTTCCTCTCCTACTTGTAGATTATATGTGATGGAAATAAAATGTGTATGTCTTCTAGTCAGGTTAGGTGTATAACGAGAACGAGCAAACTTTTAGATTTTGGTCTAGTTATAATCAAACTGCCTTCAGCTACCAGGAGCTTCGCCTCTGGTCCCACTAGGGGGCTCAAAGCGCCCTCAAACCCCCAGCTGGGTTTTATCATGAGTTGACCATAGTTCTACCCCACTGGTGTGACACAGTATTATTTTGTAAAGTCCTAGACCACGTGCCCCGTACTCTCGCTACGTCGCTTGGCAAATATACCATATATACTCGAATAGTAGTCGGGTTGATTATTTTTTTACACGTATAAATCCACTGTAGAAAAATTTTTATTTCAGATATAAGCGATTTTCAATGAGTTACCGAACGAGAGAATCAAGAAATGGGAGAAAGAAGAATTAACCTTTATTATTTTTTAACAAATATCAGAATATGAATAGAACCCTCTTTGGGGCTATCATTCAGGCAGGCAAGTGTTCGTTGGCCGAGAACTATTTAAACATATACGGTAGACATTTAGAAACATGACAGCGTTTGATATATACACTGCCTGGACAAAATTATTTGTACATTTCATTATTTCACGTGCATTTAATACTAAATGTGTCTATTCATTGAGATCAAAATTCCTAGCAGAAGTGATAGAACTAATCGGGATTCAAATTCAAAATCTGCGAATTAGTTATTGAAGAATATTTCTAATCAATTATTAAATTCCAAAGTTTTCAAATTATCAATCACTGCCGCCTTGCGTTACATATGTCCCTATTTACCGCTATACATACATGATGATGATAAATTACTTCTTGTACCACAAGTTGATGATTTACTTATTGGGTATAGCCTTTTAAATACAATGCCATTTCACTGATTTTAATTAGAGATAAAATCGATAGAGATAATCAGTATTAAAGTAAATTTTAAAATATATAAAGATATATCATAGTCCCAAAATCCGTTGTCAAGCTTAAGATTAGTCAGCATACTATCGCGCAATAGCTAAATTTAAGACAAATTCTACTGAATTTCTGACCAGTTTTAAGCATGCTTATCCTTACTATTAAAACTCGATTAATGTGTGTGTATATATATATACTATATATATATCTGTAACGAATTGATTGAAGAAACTGCCAGACCCAGAAAGCTGATTTTTGAAATGTGATAGTTTTTTGGCTATGGCTCCAGTAAGTTCTGAGCTCAGAGCAAAATGTCGACTCATCATGGAATTATGACGTCATTGTCACATTTTTAAAAGTTAAGCAACACAGTTATTCGGGCATAACTCAGCCATTATAGGAGATAGAAGGCTGAGAATTTAATATAATCTGTATCCTAACATGTCAAACATATGATGCAACTATCATCAAAAAATGATGACTCATCACTTTGCTATGACGTCATCATTACTCATCAAAATTTTAAAAATTGAAAAATTTGGTGTTTTTTCGAGTGATATCGATTTTCAAACTAAGATGGACATATTTAGAGATGATATATCCCGTTTAATTAACTAATGTCACCTCCATGCGACCGAAGGGATCCTCCGGCGGACACAAAGTGTCCGCCAGCCGCGCGCAGCGCAAGCAAGCGAAGCGCTTGTATAGTACGTATATACTATGCGTATATATATATATATCTGTAACGAATTGATTGAATAAACTGCCGGGAGTAGAAAGCTGATTTTTGGCATGTGGGGGTCTTTTGGCTATGGCTCCACTAAGTTCTGAGCTCAGAAGAAAATGTAGACTCATCATGGAATTGTGACGTCATTGTCACAATTTTAAAAGTTAAGCAATACAGTTATTCGAGCATAACTCAGCCATTATAGGAGATAGAAGGCTGAAATTTTAGTAGAATCTGTATACTAACATATCTCATATATGATACAACTATCATCAAAAAATGATGACTCATCACTTTGTTATGACGTCATCATTACTCATCAAAATCTTAAAAATTGATAAATTTGGTGATTTTTCGTGCGCTATCGATTATAAGAGTAGAACAGACGTATTTAGAGATGTTATTTCCCTTATAATTAATCATTGGTGCCCACAGGCGCCCAAAGTGCGCCTCCGGCGGACACAACATGTCAGCTAGCCGCGCAGCGCAAGCAAGCCTACGCGCTTGTATATATATATATACAGTGGAACCTGTATATAACGGCCACCCAAGGGACTGGACAAAATTGGCCGCTATACACAGGTGACAGTAGTACCATAAATATCAAGTTTTTAGAAATCCATTAGTTGAAGTAATTACATCGACTCATAATGGAATTATGGCGTTATTGTCAACTTTTTTATAATTAGAAATTTCAGTTTTTCGACCATAACTCAGTCATTTTAAGATGATAGAAGCCTGAAATTTTAATAGAATATGTATATTAATATATCTCACATATTATACAACTATCATCAAAAAATGATGACTCATCACTGTTATGACGTCATCATTACGCATCAAAATTTTTAAAATTGACAAATTTGGTGATTTTTGGCGCGTTAGTATTATTAACAAATGATTTTCGCACAGAACCAAGGTCAGGACCAGTAATTACATTTCAATACAATACACTGCCCTACCAAAAGTTTTCGTACACCTCAATATTTCCCATTAATATATACTATAATGGCTATATTAAAGAATGATCATGCAGTTAAAATATAAGAGATATAGTATATTTGATTTCAGATTCGTATTTTATGCATTTGAATTACCTATTTTCCAAGTTTCAAATCAATTGCTAATTGCCAAGGTTACAATTCCCGACCTGTGCCACCATGTACCACTTTTCTAGAGTCTCAACCACTGTTGCAGATGGTAGCACAGGATGGATGATAAATTTCGGCATAGTTAAAACATAATTGATTTGAAAACTCTAAAATAGGTAATTCAAATGCGTAGAAAACGAATCTGAAATCAAATATACTGTATCTCGTCTAGTTTAACTGCATGACAGTTCAGTAATAGACGCATTTAGTACTATTTTAATGGGAAATATTGAGGTGTACGAATACTTTTGGTAGGGTAGTGTATTAGTGCATTCCAGCTTTGCTATGGATATTAAAAGTATGGCAGTTAGACATTCAAATTTAATCTAATATTAAAGGAAACCCCTACAACCCATTAACTAAAAACACAATTCATACTTCTTAAATTCAATTATTTTCGAGTTATTGGACAATCGTCACATTTGCTTAATTGTATAATATAGTACACCCTCGCTAATCCGAACAGCTCTGTTCCAATGTTCGAAAAAATCGTTCGGATTAGTGAATTTGTTCCGATTAGTGAAATAACATTAATTCAATAGGGCATTAATTGTAATAAATTTGTATTGTTAGAATATTAAGGATATTATTTCGCTATGATTGCTTATTAAAGGATACCGCCCTCGAAAAATCTTGCCTGGCGTAAAAAAAAGCTGCAAAATGTTTTATTGCTAATTTCATTGTATTACTGATCGGTCTACCATCTGATAGCACTATTTGGACTGCATTTTTTTTTATTTTTTGCGAAATAACCCCCTAAAGTTTAGCGTTAATAAAAATTTAAAAATTATTAGAGGATTTTAACTCATTTACCAATTAGTTTTTAACTTATTTGATATTTTTTTAATGATATGAACCTTAACATTGTTTTAGCACCTTTGGAGATTATAAAACACAAATATTTAAAAGAATGGGCAAATAAAATCCAAACAAAATAGCTCTATAAGGGAGTTCAATTATATAATCCTCGGGAAATCGCAAGTTTGATCTCAGATATTTAGCGATCACTGGGTCAGAAATAAAATTCTGATCGTTTCAAAAAAAAATTTGTTCGGATCCGACCATTTGTTCTTGAGATATCGCATATTATAGGTAAAGTTCAGCCATAATATCCCTCTAAGGTCCCGAAAGAGGCTGATGCCATATCTTAAAAACTATTGTAGATATATAATATATTATATCCTTAAATAAAAGGATATATGCGAAAATATATAGGTTCCTCGACCATTCCTTTGTCAAAAAATAAATAATTCTCGACTTATCATTGATTTAATTGTAATACAAATTCTATGGAGAAATTTGAATCTATTAGAAAATGGCGAATCTAATCATTAAATATGTGTCCAAATTTAGCTATTATGCTAAATAGTGAATACAATTGCCGTTAATATTATGTACAGAAAAATTGGAGAACTTTTGATAATTATTTTTAAAGTTCTGGCCTTGGACCTCGCAGATTCGGTCAAAAACCCCCATTTATGGGCCAAAAAGAGATATCTCTCTATCTTTGTAAATACAAGTCCAAATTCTTAGTTCTCACTTCCTAATATACTTTTTATGAGTGTACATATATGATTCTTTGATAATAATTGCACTACACCCCATGGAATGTTAAGTTTTAGATTTTTGTCATATGATGACGTAGCATTTTTCGAAAATCCTAACTTCGAAACTAAAAGTCGTAGACTTTCGCTCTAACTTCCTAATATACTTTTTGGAAGCTTTTTATTCATTCTAAACTGATAGATTATACTTCGCAGTGCCAGGAATATGAAATATTATCTACAATTATCTCAAAATATTCGGAGTTAGGGGCCTCAAGGAAATTTTTGTATTTTGAGGGTTCTTTTGCTATTTTTGGTAAATATTTGGCTTTAAAATACCTAATCAGCAGTATGGATGCGAATAAATGTCTGTGGATGCTTATGTGCATTATTAATAACTCATTTTACATTCTTCTTAACACCTAAACTTAAAATCTCTATATCTCGGGACTTTAAAATTTCAAAATTGACGTCTTTACAGAATTATTTCTCAAATTTGGTTTGAGATAGAAGTTTGAAAATTCAAGAGTTGTTTCATATCATTAGGCGATGAACGTAGGACCACCATTTTTTGGATATATTCTAACTCGGTGATTTTATTCATGATTTCCCCGAAAAAACAGACATTTTTGGCCCTTTTTTGGCCCATTTTGGCCCTTTTTTTTCGGACACCGATAAATTTTACAATATTTGTCATTTTAACTTTCTTCTGGTCCTATGAAGTTGCAAATATGGTAGACTATCTATGATTCGATTTTGGAAGCGTTTGATTCCTTGGTATGTCCTAAACAATTCATTGAGTGTCTAAATTTCTACCATTAAGATGTGCTAGCGGAAAATTAAAAAAACAGACTTTGAGACACTGTATCTCAAAAACTAGAAATGAGAATCAAAAACGGTTTGGAATGTGCCAGTATTTCTTGATGGAGATACCTCCCCACGCTTAACATCTCTTATAGCTCTACTTTCATCGTATGCTGTAATGCAAATCATATTTTTTTTCGAGGGCGGTATCCTTAACGAGGTTTCTCAATCTTAATGATTAATTTAAGTTTATAAACGTTTATTCAAATCATAGAGGCGAATAAAATTATATTTTGGGTGTTCGGATTTTAAGAATGAAGTGTTCGGATTAGCGAGGGTTCGGATTGGCGAGGTTCGGACTAGCGAGGGTGTACTGTAACTCGAAAACCTTTGAATTTAGAAGTATGAATTGTACTATTAGTTAATGTGCTGTAGGGTGTTCCCTTTAATATTCGATCAAATTTGAATGTCTAACTGTCATTCTTTTCAAGATATAGCCTTAGTGCTAAAAATTCATTTCCATAGCAACGCTGAAATGTACTTATTTTCCATTGAAAAATCAATAAGAGAGGGATAAGTCATCATTTAAGGATGAAAGTTGTATCATATTTGAGATATATTAATATACACATTCTATTAAAATTTCAGCCTTTTATCACCTAAAATGGCTGAGTTATAGTCAAAAACTAAAATTTCTGATTATAAAAAAGGTTCCAATGACGTCATAATTCCATGATGAGCCGACATTTTCGTCTGAGCTCAGAACTTCGTGGAGCCATAGCCAAAAGAACCCACATCCAAAAATCAGCTTTCTGTGCCTAACAGTTTCTTCAATCAATTCGTTATTTATATATATACACTACCTGGCACTACCTGGCCAAAAGTATTGGAACACATTATAATGTGTGCCACTTTTGCCAAAGTGGCACAACCCATTGAATACAATATTAAACAAGTGTAAACATTGTGATATCAATAGAAACTGTCCCTCCGACCCCTTCCACTAAAACTTTGTTGATTTCCTTAAATGGGCCTGTTTCCCTGGTACCTGTACCACTTATGGCACATGGTGGCACACATTAGAATGTGTTCCAATACTTTTGGCCAGGTAGTATATATATATATATATATATATATATATATATACTATGTACACATTTGTCGAGTTTTAAGAGTAATGATAATCTCTATCGACTTTATCTTATCCCTGGTACTGGTGCAAATCGCTCAGTGAAATGGTTGAGCTATTATTAGAGAGCTTGAATTATTACTAATTCAAATGTGCAAATTTCGAATCTTAAATCAGACTGGTTAATGCAGTTGTTCATCAGACCCACACCGAGAATGAATTTAAGTAAATTTAGGATTCCTACTTGGTGCAGAAATGTTTGAATAAATTTATTTTCTGAATAATTGCAGGCAAATACAATGTTCCTACTTTGAATCCGCGTATGCACAGGTTTAATATATTAAATAATTCCCAACCTTGTGCTCAATATTTTATTTTTAAAATGACAATGTGATGAAAAAAGGGATAATGTCCGAAACTCAAACTGGATACTCATGTAAACATTTGATTTAACACTAGTTGACAAATATTATCAAAAAATATTATCAAGTATTATAATACCGATCTTTATAATTTCTGTTCTGTAAGACGAGAAAAGTACCAAAAGGAAAAGTAGGTTTCTATGAGAAAGTTGAATCGGCTTTGAATTCATGATACGCATTGGGCCGACGCTCTGTAGGGTGAGGAACCATCATAAGATCATTGTAAAGGGGGCTTCCGCGAACAAAATTAAGGAAACTTAGGTTGCAAACAACTTTGTTTTACTATCCTAGAGCTTGTATATTGATAATAAACCTTAGTACTTCATAGAACTTGAATTTGAAAATATTTCTAAGATTCGAAAAACTCAAACCAATGCAAACCTGAATTAATTTTTGAAAACAGTGAATTTGATACTTTGAGGATGTAATCATTCGTTAATAGCATATTTATCATACTCAAAATCAGCTCTTTGGTAGAAATATCATATTTTTATTTATGATAGTCGAGATTTAAAAGCTACTGACAGACGAGATGGGAGTGTGCTTCAAACTTATTGTGAGAATACACTTCACAGTGGCAGGGTATGTGGAAATGGGATCAAAAATCATACTTTGGATTGCTTTATCCTTACTATTAAAACTCGATTAATGTATATTTATTTATATATATATATATATATCTCTGTAACGAATTGATTGAAGAAACTGCCGGGCGCAGAAAGCTGATTTTTGGCATGTGGGAGTATTTTGGCTATGGCTCCAGGAAGTTCAGAGCAAAATGTCGACTCATCATGGAATTATGACGTCATTGTCACATTTTAAAAAGTTAAGCAACAGTGTTATTCGGGCATAACTCAATCATTATAGGAAATAGAAGGCTGAAATTTTAATAGAATCTGTATACTAACATGTCTCACTTATGATGTAACTATCACCAAAAAATGATGACTCATCACTTTGTTATGACGTCATCATTACTCATCAAAATTTTAAAAATTGACAAATTTGGTGATTTTTCAAGTGATATCGATTTTAAAACTAAGATGCACATATTTAAAGATGATTTCTCCCTAATAATTAACCAATTTCACCTTCAGGCGACCGAAGGGAGCCTCCGGCGGACACGCAGTGTCCGCCAGCCGCGCAGCGCAAGCAAGCGAAGCGCGCTTGTAATATTGATATTTGAATTCACTACCCTCGCAAACCTCGGAAAGCAATTAGCATTCCGACAATAATGTTTTTATTCAGTTCCTATGTGTTTTCAAAAGAGATTATGATAGATATTCCAAAAATAGAATGTTGTTTTCAATTTTCAGCCATGATGTAATTTCTAATATTTTAGTTTCTCTACGTTAAATATCTGTTATTTATAGTATATCAATCGAAAGCTCTCTTGATACTGAATAGTAAATAGTATCAATCATTATTCCTATGGACAAATGGAATTTATTATTCTAATTTTAAACCACTATGTTTGTCAACTGCTATAAAAAAACCCCGCTTCATTAAAAGTCATAGGACTTTTTTGCCTTCACTTGCGATACGTTCCATTACATCCTTCTAATTGCATTTTTTATCCTCTGCAAAATAAATTTTAAACTACGGTGCCATGAAGTACCAACGATTTGGGGGATTTTAAAATGTCAGTTCGTTTATAATTATCTAATTTTATTCCACAAAAATTATAAATAATTATTGTGGTCGATTATTAGCACTATTTTACATCATGAATAACGAAGGAGCATACATATTTTTCACTGCACAGAAGAACAAAACAATATCTTTGATTGCATCCGAGTTTATTGTCCTCAATAGTTTGAAAGAAACTGCGCATGATTCAGTTCGGAGAAAATTCTCAAGCATTTGAGAAGACAGGAGAGGGAGGATACATGAAGCGAGCCGATATATCAACTCGGAGTTATAAGCCAAAGTTTATGGAAAAATCTTGTTGTAGTGAATGAAGCCAATTATGCACTAATCATTTAGTTATGCAATAACCTTGCTATCCGCAACTATGCAAACACCGTTTGCTTTGTTTTGAGGTTAAACTCATGATGCAACTACCTCTCCCATCTAAATGTGGTTATTGCATATTTTCATTGGAAATGTTGGGTACAATGTTTCAAATGCAAGCTACATATTATTCATCAAATTTAGGCAATTTTGTTTACTTTAATTTGGGGGTGTTTAAATCTGAATAGTTTTGTAAATAATTATAATAAAAGTGTCTGTTAGGACTTTGTGATGACCAAGATCAAATGAAACACAGCTCCTGCTGTAAAGCCATGCATAATTTTGTTTACACTAGGATGGTATAGTATATGCAAACATGTTACATGTACAGTTGAGAGTAACATTCTATTGTAAAGATGTTTGAAATGTATATTCAAAGTGTATGCTTCTTATTGTACTCTTACGTATACGACCCTGAATATTCCTTATTAAGAATTATATTTTATCTGTCTTCGTACCCAACTATTATGAACTTAATCATGACAAGATGACTTTTTCAATTTAATTTAGAAGTTGTTATATACATACAGGGTGACAATTAAGTTCTGTCCCAAGCTTCATTAGGTATAAAATTTCTTATACTCAAACGATCTTAGTCATTATGGTCATTAGAGATTGTAATTCGAATATTTTCAATGATTTTAAAAGATTTTTCGATTCTAAGACTTAGAAATGTGTTTTGTATGGCGAGTTTTGAGAAAAAAAATGTGTCCTGATACGCAGCGGAAAACGCGAATCAGGCCCCACTTCTTCTGTAAAAATGTCTTCATAATCGATGTTCTATGCCGATTTATCACCAAATAGCTTTCATTCGCCATAGAAATATTTCACAAATCCACTGAATTCATTATCAGAAACGAGAAAAAGTTGTTCATTCGCAGTTCAAATTAAGTACATTTTGCAAAATTCCCCAAAATGGTACTTTTTTTCACATCACAAAAAAATCTGATTCAATTGGTCCTCAAGATGCACTGATCTGAACATCCTATATTTCTACAAATTTAGAGTGTCCGAGGAAAATGTGTGAGCTAATTTTTCCTAGAATTTGAAGACTCTGGGAAGATAACTTGAAAAGCAGTGGGCCCTGATTCGCGATTTTCGCTGCGTATCAGGACACATTTTTTTTTCTCAAAACTCGCCATACAAAACACATTTCTAAGTCTTAGAATCGAAAAATCTTTTAAAATCATTGAAAATATTCGAATTACAATCTCTAATGACCATAATGACTAAGATCGTTTGAGTATAAGAAATATTATACCTAATGAAGCTTGGGACAGAACTTAATTGTCACCCTGTATATACATATTTACCTTTTCCACACTGGGAGCTTATGTATGAATGCAGCCAACTTCTCACTTGCTGTTATTATGTTGACTCCTGATCCTTGAATAGAGATATTTAATTCATTCAGATGTGTGAACAATTCCGCCAAGCAGGCTAAACTCAAAATAAAGTGCCGACTCTTGAAGCCGTCTACCATTTCGCTGCCCTTATCCTGAAGAAACTGAGCAATCTCCTCATGAAGGTCCATTACTTGGGTGAGCACTCGACCACGAGAAAGCCATCTGACTTCTGTGTGAAAGAGCAATACACTATGCTCGGCTCCAATTTCTTTGCAGAAAACCTGAAAGAGACGGTGATTCAGTGCATGCCCTTGGCTAAAGTTAACTGAACGCACAACAATTGACATAACATTCTTAAACTCAGGAGGAAGGTATTTGGAAACAAGTCTGTAGAATACAATGTGTCACAATAATACTAGCAATGTCTTTCCTCATCAGGGCTGCGAATCCTGATCGGTTGCCTAACATTGCTGGAGCTCCATCTGTGCAAATTGATGGCACACATCGAGCTGGATACTGATTTTGACAGGAGTTGCTACAAGGTCGGAGACTATCTGCTGCAATATATCTTGGCTCATATCATCAATCCGAGACCGAATGGTGTCGTCAGATAAAGCAACTTGCTGCAGTTTCTTCTCTGCCTCTTTACCCAATACTGTTTTCACCATCTCCATTGCACAAGGCTTCACCAGTGTCTCAGCTATAACATGGGGCTTTTTTTCTTTAGCACATAAATAAGCAACCTTATAAGATGCCAACAACAGTTGTTTTTCTTACGAAACAAATCCACATGCCTATTATGTGCCACCTGAGTCAAACCGAGCTCTTTTAACCTTCAAGGATTCAATATCATTGCCGGGTTCTAAACCACCATGCATATTCTTGAAATGTTCATCTACTTGTAGCTTAGATGGTTTGAGGTTTGAATTGGAAAATATTACATTACACAGTACACTCTGTGGTCACTGTGTTCCGTCTTTTTCAGTTGTACAGGTCAAACCATATTGCACGTAGCTATCATTCCACTTTCGCTTTTTGGATATTCCCAAATATTTATTTTTTTAATTGAAAAATCGGGGATATATAAGACTATCTTAGATAATACTGTGTATATATACTATAGGCGTATAGGGATTAATGCGAATTAGCATGCTAATAAAGGTAGCGTCATAAGCCTATTCAATAAAATGCATTGATTTACACATTATATGATTTTTAAAAAGCACTTCCAAGAATACAATAAAATGTGCTAAAGCTAAACAATGCACTTCATTTAGTAGGCAAAATGGAACAAATTTGTAATTACTTAGTAAATATTAATCAAGTGGCTATACTTTCTCGCACCCCCGGTTGAGAACCCTGAGCTAAACGAAAGCTGAGGAGATCACAGACCACTAACCCTGACCTACTTGAAACGCACATTGTAGAAGTATGCTAGAGGAGGAGATGCAAGAAGGAAATATGAAACACTTTATTAAGCTGACCTATAAAAAAGAGAAAGTTTAAATATTAGAACATATAAATCAATGCATCAAAATTTGCAAAATGATGAGCCCAGAGGTAAAATCGAGGCCACTTTTCAGTACCCGAATCTAACTAAATGAGCTATCTAGCTTGATTTCTCTAGGGGTAGTATAATTATTGAGCCAGTACATGTAACATAAGTTAAATTATCTTCTATTTAATATTCACTAGATATGATGTTTTGAGGAAACTTAATGAACATTCTCATTCGGCATCAAAGAACGTTATAACCAAAACTTGAAACAGTATAGCTGCGACAAGCCTTGGTTAATAGTTAACATGTTACCAACAAGTAAAAAGCTAAATGTAAACTAGCGCGCTTAACAGCAAATATATGCTGTTGATAAAGAATAGCGAAATTGTTTTCAGTATAATGAAGTGCAACTGTTGATATATAATTTAAAGGCCTGAAATAGTGAAATCACACCTAACTTAAAGTAAGGAAACGTTTTGAGAAAAGTATAGATGTTTATTTTTCCTTTTGAATTTGCTGAGAATGGTACTGTATCGTCATACGGCTCACATTTTATTGTAAATCCTTACTATTAAAACTCGATTAATGTGTATGTGTATATATATATATATATATGTAGCGAATTGATTGAAGAAACTGCCGGGCGGAGAAAGCTGATTTTTGGCATGTGGGAGTTTTTTGGCTATGGCTCCAGTAAGTTCTGAGCTCAGACGAAAATGTCGACTCATCATGGAATTATGACGTCATTGTCACATTTTTAAAAGTTAAGCAACACAGTTATTCCGGCATAACTCAGCCATTTTAGGAGATAGAAGGCTGAAATTTTAATAGAATCTGTATACTAACATACCTCACATATGATGCAATTATCATCAAAAAATGATGACTCATCACTTTGCTATGACGTCATCATTACTCATCAAAATTTTTAAAATTGACAAATTTGGTGTTTTTTCGAGTGATATCGATTTTAAAACTAAGATTGACATATTTAGAGATGATATCTCCCTTATAATTAACCAATATCACCTCCAGGCGACCGAAGGGAGCCTCCGGCGGACACGAAGTGTCTGCCAGCCGCCCAGCGCAAGCAAGCGAAGCGCGCTTGTGTTAAATAAAATGAAAATTTTCTAGATTATGAAAATATATATAGTTACCTTTTTAAACAACAGGGTATAGCCTTCTGATAGCCGAAATTAAGGTTTCAATAATTTCCGTCTTGTGTCTTCTCCTCCAACATACTTCTACAATGTGCGTTTCAAGTAAGTCAGGGTTAGTGGTCTGTGATCTCCTCAGCTTTCGTTTCGCTCCTCCCCAACTTCCTTCAATTTTCTGAGTATGCGCTCCAGAGGTTGGATCAACAAAATTTTCTGAAAGATTCACTGTCTCTTCATGATAACCCGTGTGCGCAAAAATGTTGTAAGATACCCATTCATCAGAGTATATAGTTGTTCCAGGTAAAACAAATGTTTGGATAATAGGTAGTAGCGTAGCATTTGAATCTCCGGTACAGTAACCATCACCATTTTATCTGTATCCCTCTCAACCATACCAAATACCCACTTTCTAGTTAATAGTCTTCCACTATTGTACTTGCGTTTTCCAAACTTGGATTCATCAATCTCAACTATGGTGCCTACTCCGCCGGTAGGCTCTGGATTAACAAGTAACTCTTCCACACAAATGTCCTTTAGAAAGTTCTTCCAATCTACAACAATATTCGGACTCCATCCAAAGTGTTTCTGCAAGAAAGCGTGTGACTGTATCTCTTCACTCCAGAAGTATAGAAACTTCAGCAACGTTGGAAGTGTGAGATGTGATTTCCTGGGTTGGCGACGAAGGTGACTAGGATTAATATTAGATTCATGTTAGGGATGTAATATTTGTATGTTTTGACCTATTAAATAGTAAATATCTAGCCAACCTTAGATACATTAGCACAGTTTGATATGCAAAGATATTGTGTTTGTGGTTACGTGTATCAATATTTGCGGTAACTTTTTAATACATCATGGTTTTGAAGCACTTTCATGTATTCGAATAAAACACACAAGTGCACACATAATTAATTATCTTAACTGACTCTTAGTAGAAACGTAATGATTAAATTCATTGAAACATTTTGGTTGCTTAGCTATGATCAAAATTTGTTTTCGAATCACGTAATATTTGAATTACAAGCGCGCTTCCGCTTGTTGCGCTGCGCGGTTTGCTGACTCTGGGTGTCTGCAGAGTTTCCCAGTTGGCGCTTGGGGATATTAGAGTAACAATACGTCGCTTTCTTGTTCTCTGCTAAGTATGCTGAATTGTCATCTGTCTGCAGTTATTTTCATGAAATCAGAACTGCAGCAGAAAATTTTGGATCGTGATATATAGAATTTACTTATTAAGTCAACTAATCCTGAATGTAAGGCTCATTTGAATCCACAAAGTTCACATTACTAAAGATTATTATACTTGAATAATCAACCAATTTCATTTCATGTCGTGAACAACAATTAAAGTGTGTTATATGCAATGATCAATCAAATCGATCATAAAATAACTTTTAACAATCTAATTATAGACTAAAAATAGCTGTATTCAATCATTTATATGAAATAGAATCGTGTGATCGTGAATCGCATTATAAAAGTCTGATAATTGATTGGTTCTCACATGAGCCAATAAATTTCAATCACAAATAGTCCTTTTGATTGTATTCATAAGTCACTACTGTTTGATCCTAATGTATTTGCATTATAAAAGAAACGAATCTCATTGGTCAGCACAATTTGTCACCTATCTCGGCGAGGTGTGAAGATTTCGCTTAGATCTTTGAACTTAATCGTAGACTCATATTATTTACCTATGTGCCAAATTTCACTTTTCTAGCACCTCCCAGTTCCTCAACCAATTCTGGACAAAAAAGACAACAAAAAGAAACCATTGCGTTTTAATATATGAGATATAAAATTACTTTATCAGTGGTATATTTCTATAGTTTATGAAATATGTCTATAACGACACAAAAATTATTTTAACTCATCCCTCCAAAGCTTAACAGTGCCTTTTTCTTTTCAAATCAGTACAAAATATATGAATAAAACCCTTGTATATATTAAGTTGCAATGGTTTTCAAACGAATAGATTCTGAATCTTATTTCCGAGAAATACGATTGATCATTTTAAAAAATGTAATATCAGTATATCGACAACATTATTTGTCATAATTTTATGCCGTTAATTTGGGTGTGATACAGCTATATAATTTGAAAAAGAAAATTGTTCGATCTCGGTTTAAAATGTACAAGCGCGCTTCGCTTGCTTGCGCTGCGCGGCTGGCGGACACTTTGTGTCCGCCGGAGGCTCCCTTCGGTCGCCTGGAGGTGACATTGGTTAATTATAAGGGAGATATCATCTCTAAATATGTCCATCTTAGTTTTAAAATCGATATCACTCGAAAAAAACACCAAATTTGTCATTTTTTAAAATTTTGATGAGTAATGATGACGTCATAACAAAGTGATGAGTCATCATTTTTTGATAAAAGTCGCATCATATGTGAGGTATGTTAGTATACAGATTCGATTAAAATTTCAGCCTTCTATCTCCTATAATGGCTGAGTTATGCTCGAATAACTGTGTTGCTTAACTTTTAAAAATGTGACAATGACGTCATAATTCCATGATGAGTCGGCATTTTGCTCTGAGCTCAGAACTTACTGGAGCCATAGCCAAAAGACCCCCACATGCCAAAAATCAGCTTTCTGCGCCTGGTAGTTTCTTCAATCAATTCGTTACAGATATATATATATATATATATATATAGATAGATAGATAAATAAATATACATTAATCGAGTTTTAATAGTAAGGATATGTGCATTAGCTAATCACTGCTCAAAATGTGTAGAAAACGTTTAATTAGTGCATAATTGACTTCATTCATTATAACATGATTTTCCCATAAAATTTGGCTTATAATGGAAAAATCAGTCTCCTCGGTCAATTTTTGTCCGATTTTGAATCTCTTTAGTACATTCTTCATATCTCAACGAGCTCTATTAACGCTAGAATCCTTTATCCAAATCGGATGATAAAGGTTCCGGTCCAAAACTATAGTTGTACCTAACTTTGTGTGGATTCTCATTATTACTTCTATTTATTTTCTCTTTCTCAGAAAAGAGAAATAACTATTTCTAGATTATGACCACTTTGTGTTACTATTTGATGATGTCATTGTGAACATGCCTGAAGCCATAGAAAAAAAACTAATTCGACCAATCGATTTTTTTAGTCCGAAAACCTATTGGTCAATAATAATAATAATAATAATAATAATAATAATAATAATAATAATAATAATAATAATAATAATAATTATTATTATTATTATTATTATTATTATTATTATTATAATAATAATAATAATAATAATAATAATAATAATAATTATAATTATAATTATAATTATAATTATTATTATTATTATAATAATAATAATAATAATAATAATAATAATTATTATTATTATGATAATAATAATAATAATAATAATAATAATAATATAAATTGAAATAGCGCAAATTCCATCCGGAGATGTTCAAATTTCTGCAGTCTTTTGAAGATAGCAAGTGATGACGAGTTCCGGATGTTAGCAGGGAGTCGATTCCATTCAGTGGGAGCTGCAAGGAAGAAAGATCTATCACCTAGGGTATTTGATGACTTAATAGAGGGGTGTTCGAGAGATGTTGCTGATGCGAATCTGAGTACACGAGACTGATGTTGCACTTTTACGAGATCTTGGATGTATGATGGAGCAAGACCATGGATGGCTTTGAAGGTAATCAAGAAGATTTTGAAGATGCATCGATATTTGATAGGCAGACAGTGAAGATGGTAGAGAAGAGGAGAGGATGGAGAGTACCGAGTTGAAAGATAGATGAGTCTAGCCGCACTATTCTGGACACGTTGGAGACGAGAAAGAAGCTTGAAAGGATGACCATAGAGAAGACTATTGCAGTAATCTAGGCGAGATACAACCAGTGCGTTGACGAGGGTTTCACAGACACTTTGGGATAAGTATTTCCTAATCCAACGAAGGTTGTATAGGAAATAGTAGCAGGAGGAAGCAAATCTGGTGACATGTTCAGACATAGAAAGTTGATTATCTAACCAGACGCCAAGATCCCTCACCACATAAGATGGCGCAATGTCCGAGTCTCCAATGGAGATACCATCTATATTGATCTTAGAGAGCTGGTGTCGCGTTCCAATGATCTGAAATTCTGTTTTTGAGTTGTTGATCAGAAGTTAGTTGGCAAGGAACCAGTTGCGGATGTCCGAGACGCATGCCTCGATGGCTGTAATGGCAGATCTTTCGGATGCTCGAGATTCAGGTTTGAAAGAGAGATAGAGTTGCGTATCATCAGCATAGCAGTGGATGTTAGGTAGGTGAAGTTTGAGGAGTTCGAAGAGAGGGCTAGTGTAAAGGGTGAAAAGAAGAGGGCCAAGACAAGACCCTTGGGGTACACCATATTTCACTTGTTGGTCAGAAGAAGAAACTCCATTAACAGAGACGTACTGCTTTCGATCAGACAGATAGGATGCGAACCAGGAAAGTGCTGTTCCAGAGATGCCGAAAAGTGCTTCAAGGCGATTGAGAAGTGTTGTATGGTCAACAGTGTCAAACGCAGAACTGAGATCAAGAAAGACCAGTAGAGTTACATGCTGACGGTTCATGTTTAGAAGTATATTGTTTTTCACCTTTAAGAGCGCAGTCTCCGAGCTGTGGCGCTGACGGTAGGCTGACTGCGTGATGGGAAGTAGATCGAGTGTTGAGATGGTTAACCAGCTGGGTGACAGAGGCTTTTTCAACCAGTTTCGAGACAAAGGAGAGATTGGAAAGAGGGCAGGGCGGTGGTTGGCGAGAGTTGGTTCAAGATTTCTTTTTCAACTTAGGTCGAATGATCGCGCATTTCCATGATTTGTAAAATTGACCGGTTTCAAGAGAGGTGTTGATGAGTTTCTTTAAGACGGGTGCAAGGGTGTGAATGGAGGATTTCAGCAGCGTAGTAGGGATGGGATCGGATTCACACGTCTTACATGTAGCCGATTACACCATACTGATGATGTCTTGATCAGATAGCTTGCGAAACTCTGTAAAAGTAGAACAGGAAGCCTTCTTGTGATCTAGGTGGGAGGGTGTCTGTGAAGGATGTAGAGAATCAATTTTAGAGATTATATTGTCTACCTTCATTGTGAAGAAATCTGCGAACTCCTGAGCTGTAATAGCCCCGCTGGAAGGCGTTGATGTGCATTGTTTGACTCCAAGCAGTTTCTGAGCCTTCTGGAAAAGGAGCCGTTTATCTTCACAGTTCTCACTAACCCACTGGGAGTAGTACTGACAACGCTCATGGTTCACCAAGGAGGTGGCAAGGTTTCTTTTTCTGTAGTAGTCGGCTAGAGCGTCAGGGTCACGCGTGAGGCGCCACTTCCTTTCTGATTTTCTCTTCACTTGGTTGGACTGTTTGGTGGCTATGTTAAACCAAGGGACTAGGCAGCGAGTAATGATGGTTTTCTTTTTTGGTGGAGCATGTTTCTCGTAGATAGCCTTTAACGTAGTGTTGTACGAGTCAAGCAGTGCAGTGCGTAGGGATGATCAGAAGGATTGCAACAGAGATCTGAAGAGGCAAGATCGTCAAGAAAAGGTTGTAGATCAAACATTTCTAGATTATGACCACTTTGTGCCACTATTGGATGACGTCATAGCGAGCATACCTGAAGCCATAGAAAAAAACTACAATATTTAGAAGCAGATTTTCGTAACGAAAAATATGTTAACGTTTTTCTAAAGTTGAATATCGAAGATCTGTCTCTATCATTTTGTTCTACATGACGAGATCTTTCCAAAACCGTCGAGTTTTTTAGTCTACGACCTATGTAACTAAAGATTCCTCCTTTGTAAAATTGATTTTTTGAGCGCTAAAAACAGGCAACAAAACAATTTTCTTCGGAAAGGCTTGATTTCCATCATTTTTATTCAATCCAAATATTAAATAACATCCAAACATCCTTAATCAACAACTTATAGTAGTATTTAACTTCAAAATATGGCATATCAAAATTTTCACATCATGACACCTTCAAAAGTGTGAAAAAGTTGTCAGTTATGACTGGGACCCAAAAATGACCACGTCCGATAGTATCCGCCGAAATCCCATATCAATAACTTTTTTTGACTATGCCAGATCGTTATTTTAATACTGAATTCGTGCTCAGCACTAAATTTCCAGCAATTTGATTTATATATTGACCATATTTGGAGATTATTTTGGTTGCCTTTTATTGCACTCGTGTACTCGCAGAAGTCAGTAAACACTACGCAGAGCGTTGGCCGAGAACTGGTCCTCGTGGAATAAAATTTCTACATGACGATGCCAGTAGCCATAAAACTAAACAAGTCGCCGCATTAATCGAGGATATAGGGATGAAAACACTGAATCACCCTCCCTATTCCCCTGACCTAAGTCCTTGTGAGTTCTGGTTGTTTTCCAAACTGAAAAGTCATCTCTCTGGCAAGGAGTTCACTAGTCAAATGGAGATCGGATTCGCCATTCATAAGTACTTGAAATCGATCCCACAGACGGAGTGTAAAAAGACATTCCGCTGCTGGGTAGACCGTCCAAAGGAGTGTATTCGCGTCAAGGGAGACTATTTCGAGAATATGTAATTAAATAACACATCAGTCGTTGCTTATAACCCTAATTTGACGTGGGGTCAAAGGTATAAATAGAAATGACCCCACTTTCATTTTCAATTTCAATTGAAAATGAATTAACTTTCAATTTCAATTCAACATTCCTCGGCAAAGTGGGGTTATTAATATCAAATTGGTGGGGGGTGATCAGTACTTTTGAAATGACCTAAGTATTGGACACATTTGGAGAAATTCCTTGGCTGCGGGTTCCTAGCAACGGCCAGGAATGTGAAAAAATTCCTGGCCGTTGCTATGCACGGACACACAAAGAATTCTCTAAATATGGTCAATATATACGTATATCAAATTGCTGGAAATTCAGTGCTGAGCACGAATTTAGCATTAGAATGATGATCTGACATGGTTCAAAGAAGTTATTGATCTGGGATTCCGGCGGATACTATCGAATGTGGTTATTTTTTGGGTGGCTTGGTGGTTATTTTTGGTGTGTGGTTATTTTGGGTGGCTTTTGATATACCATATTTTGAAGTTAGTACTGCTATAAGTTGTCGAATAAGGATATTTGCATGTTATTTAATATTTCAAAGTTGTTAAAACTATTGGAAATTGAGGGACATATATAAATATTTTCTAAATCCTATTTTCTGAGAATTTTTTTACAGCAATTATAAAGGTGATAACTTTTTGTAAATACAACATAGGGGCGAAAACTCAACGGTTTCTGATAGATCTCGAAAAGTAGAACATAATGAACAGACAGATTTCTGATAATACAAATAAAAAGAGAATTATGAAAAAAATAGTGTCAAAATTACTAAAAATATAATTCCCTCGGGTGTTTGGTGTGAATTTTTAACAATTTTCAAAATTTCAAAAATCTGTCTGTTCATTAGTTAGATCATCGATTTATGAATCAATTTGAAAAGTTTTTAAAGGATTGTAAGTATATTGTGTCTGATTTCTTTCTTGTAAAATGACCAAATTTAATTCTATCTTTTGCAATATTTCAATTATTAATGAAATTTTGCAGATAACTCTGCGATTTAAATCTGCACGATAAAATTAAATAAATCTGTTGAAAAAGTAAAAAGTTAGCTATTATAGGAAAGGTCAACCTTTAAAGAAGTTATAGCTGTGGGACATTTCGCATTTAATATGTGCCGTTTTTACAGCGACACCAGGTGATACAAGTGGCTCAAAGTTGCGAAATATTGGCTTGGAGTTATAAAAATCGGAATTATTGTTTAGAACCCCTATAAGGATCTAAAAATGATAAAAAAGCAATTTGGGAACATTTTTGGTAAAAACAAGTGTCCCATGGGAAACACCAACCTTAATTTGCCGTTTTGTGTTTCTTAATATTAATTCTGGATCGGGTTCGTATAAAATTAATTCAGTGTCCGTATCATTTTCGAAACTACTCAAATTGTTTTAAATTAGAAACCTTTATATCTCTATTTATTTACTGCTTTTCTATCTACCTTTATCATAAAGATTAATATAATGATACATGTAATTTTATTTGTACCTCATTATTTCCTGCTATTATTTTACTACAATTTAGGAGAGATGTTGTCATGGTCGACTTTCCACTTTTGGAGATTTCAATGCAGATTTAAGTATTAATTCTCGTTCTTTTACACAAAATTATGTTGGTGATGTGATTCCACCTAAACAAAGGGTGAAACTATCTTTATCTGGTCTCAAAGGAGATAAATTAGTGTGTTTACTAATATCTGAAAACACAAACCTTGAATTTGGATTTTCATTGAATGAATATTCATCCCAAGAACTTGTAAAGAATATGGTTTGTTTTCAATAAACTTGGCTATTTTTGATTCCTTAATTAGCATTTTGCAAATATTTTTCCATTTAGAAACTCGATTCCTTTTGCCAACGCCAATTCGAATATATTACGATGTCTATGAACAACCTATTGCAATAGTATAATTAATATTCTTCTATCTAATGCTTACTATTAAAACTCGATTAAAGTGTATACAGTAGAACGTCAGTTATCCGAACTTCAGTTATCCGAACACTTCAGTTATCCGAACTCCTTGGTTGACCAAACTAAAATATAATAAATGTATAAATGATGCATCCTGAGTTGATAATTGAAATTATTACACTGCCATCATTTTATATACTATTGATGATACCTACATAAGCTAATAAGTATTTTATACATATTCATCATTATGACTACTTAGTACTACTGACCAACTTTTCTATATAATCACATAACAACTTCAGTTATCCGAACATTTCAGTTATCCGAACCCCCGCGGTCCCAATCCGTTCGGATAACTGACGTCCTACTGTATATATATCAAGCCTGAAACCGCTTCAACCAAATACCATTTTAACCGAATAATGGTCAGACCAAATAATTTGGTTAACCGAATAATGGTCAAACCGAATTATTTGGTTAACCGAATAATGGTCAGACCAAATAATTTGATTAACCGAATAATTTGGTCAACCGAATAATTTGGTTAACCGAATAATTTGGTTAACCAAATAAATAATTTGGTCAACCAAATAATACTTGATTATATTTTTGCATAAATGTTTATATAAATATTTGTACAAAAATATATTCAAGTACGTATAAGTAAGCCAATTATATTTATTTTTGTTCGGACCACTTCATTTAAGAACATGTGATTATTGTGTTGGGAAATCATGCAAATTATTTGTTTGGCCAAATATTCGGTTGACCAAATTATACGGTTGACCAAATTATTCGGTTGACCAAATTATTCGGTTGACCAAATTATTTGGTTGACCAAATTATTCGGTTGACCAAATTATTTGGTTCTCAACGGAATTATTTGGTTCTCAACCGAATACCAAATAATGATATTTTGTTTCAAACCAAATATCAATTATTTGCAAATAATATTTGGTTGAACCGAATAATCAATTATTCGGTTTCAACCCTGATATATATGTATATATATGTCATGGACCAAAGTGTAAATTGGCCAAGATTTGTGAATCTTGGCTAAATCTTGGCTAAAAGCAACTTTGGCTCAGCCAAACATTTAGCTGAGCCAAAGTGTTGAGTTAACATAAATTTGATGGGAGCATAATACATTATGGGTTGACAAGAAATTGTAGATTTAATTCTAGATGTTATTAATCAATTTATTACTAACAAAACTAATTTATGACAATAAATATAACAAATATAAGCTCTTTAAATATATTATTAGATAGAATAGTAGTTTCACATTCACAGAAGGCTACGGTGATTCTGAATAAGTAATCAGCTAATGAATTTGTCGGGTTCGTAACTACAGTCTACTTAGTGTGGAATTTCAATCAAACAATTACTATCAGTCAAGTTAGTTTGGAATGTCCATAACTAGTACATTCTAAATATTGAGAACTGTAAGTGCTTGGCAACGAATAAAGTAATTGTAGGAATGTAATTTTAGTTTCATTTAACTATACCTATTGTATGAAGTAGTTTTTCGCAGTATATAATGTTGAAAAGCTGCCCGAGTTTACTCAACAACCAGGTAGGCCATCACCAACATCACATTTCCAACACCAGAATATTTTATGGGGAGTTAGATCAACTCCCCAAATCTAAGCAGCCTTTAACCCAGGGGGATATTGAAGAAATGATAAGTTTGTTAGTTTCTTCTGACGATTTTGGCAAAGCATCCACCTCCGAGCAGCTGAGAAGTAAAGCGTCTGTCGGTTTGTTTGATATTGTCGAGCTGCATACGAAGGGTGGGGAGTTTCGAGGAAGAGAGAGAGCGCGCATTAGTAGTTGCCAAGGAAGATATTTACGAGACTCTCTGCAAAGCACACGACAAGATCTGTCATGCAGGGAGGTTTATAATGTGGGCCTATTTGGAGAAGAATAAACTGCACATTACTCGCTCGCTTGGAATTATTTTGACGACTCTGCCCTATATACCAGGAGAAGAAGGGGGAAGGTGACTACGAAAAGGATTGTCCACAAGCCAATCATTCCTCCAACTGTTGGCCAGCATGCACAGTCTGACCTGATAGATTTATGAATGCAGGAGGGTAACGGGTACAAATACATCCTCGATTACCAGGACTGCTTTAGCAAGTTTATTGTGTTGAGAGCGCTTAAAACGAAGTCAGCTGTAGAGGTGTGTGAACACCTGATCTCTATATTCTGTGAACATTGAGCACCTCACATCTTCCAGACAGATAACGGAGGTGAATTTACTAATACATGCTGAATATGACACTGCGCAATGAGTGGAAGAGCGCATGGTTCGTACATGGAAGGCCTCGGAAATCCACAGATCAAGGAAGCATTGAGCGAGCCAACCAGGATGTCGAGCTGCTCTTTGCCCGCCTCAGATCATTGAAAAAGCCAGTGGATCAATGGGTGAGTGAGTTAAAATATGGTCAATATGCTACGGGCGTTCAATAAGTTCTGATCAATACACTAAAACATTTAAAATACACGATAAACAAGTAATTAATGTGGGTTTTTTTCAAAATACTCCCACCATTATCAATACAGCGTTGTAAACGTTCTAACCATTGTACAAATACTTTTTCATAGTCCTCAGGAGGTATAAGGTTTAGATACTAGAAAATCGCCGAACCCAGTCCTGCATTTGTGTCGAAATGACGACCAGAAAGGTATTCTTTTAGCTTCGGGAATAAATAGAAGTCACAAGGAGCTAGGTCTGGACTGTAGGGTGGATGCTCAAGCTCAATCATCCCCATGCTTGCAATTTTGGCTTTGACCTGCTTGGTTTTGTGAGGGCGGGCATTATTGTGCAATAATTTCAACCCTTTTGTTCTAGTACTAGGTCTTCGTTTAAATAGTCGTTGTTCAACTTCACGAAGACACTGGTTAGTATAGGAATTCCCTGTAATGGTTTGTCCTTTTGGAACTATTATCTGAGCAACTTTGCCATATCCATCAAAGAATATACAGTACATCACCTTGGATCTTTAGATAGAGGAGTGCTATACTGTACCCACGTTTCATCACCAGTCACTATCAAATAAACGGCGAGGGTCAGCTCCTTTATACAATTTTAAGAGGTTTCGGGAACATCTAACCCTGGTTGCCATTTGGACCTTTGTTAAGCAATGAGGGACCCATCGAGCACAAACCTTTGATATATTGAGTTTTCACTTTAGAATGTGATCAACACTTCCCGTTGAGATACCAATAATATGAGTTAACTCTTTAACAGCGATATTAGGATCTGAATCAACGAGTTCCTTAATAGCACTGGAATACTTGGGGACAACCGCCGTAACAGGTGCTCCAGCCCGAAGGTCATCTTCCACAGACTCTCTAGCTACCCTAAAGCGCTGGGCCCATCGTCAGACTCCAGGATAAGATAGAGCACCTTTCATACCGTAGACTTGCACCAAGTCAACATGTATATCGTGCTCAGATTTCCCGAGCAGAGTTTGAATCTTAATTAACGTATCGTATGATCTCTGTTCAATATTAGAATTCTTCTTTGATGACGCCATAATCGATTAGTATGCAAAAATAGGTTTTACAAAATTATGTGTAAATCATTAAGTATATTAAATATCAAGATGAAATAAAAACTGACTTTTAGGTAATTGATAAAATAAACATATTCTATGAGCGAATTAAGGTACTAGTAAAATCTAGTAATGTTATCTAATAATGATCAGAACTTATTGAACTTCCGTAGTACTAAGAATACTGTCAAACAATCTACACTTGGACGTACTCCCTTTGAGGTGCACTTTAGGACGACCCCCTGGCCTATCTGTAGATTTGATGCTACCCCAAGAGTTGATAGACTCGTTCAATATGATGTAGATGACGCCCTACAGATGGGTAGCGAGATCATCGAATTCTCTACTCAAACTACCGAGACTACAGCAGTTCCTGTCCCACGATCGAGCACGCCTACCCTCCTCCCACTCTCTCGCATGACTCTATGTCAGCCGGATGTAGCGATTCCTTCAGCCGATGTTTCTAACCAAGTGGATAGAGACCAACAGCTTCAGCCATGTTCTTCATATAGCCCAGAACCTGTCCACGGTACACCGAAGTTGAAGTTCCCTCCTCGCCTCTCTCTTCTACTGACGAGCTGGATGAAGTGATTCTTACGACTTGGAGGTTAGACCGCTTATTAGGACTGATATTACATCATTTGTTAACCTAGACCAGTGTTTCTCAACCTTTTTCTTCTCGCGGCACCCTTTCTAAACTTATACCTTTCAGCGGCACCCCTTAATTTGACTGATGGGCAGGCCAATGAACAAATGATAGTAAAGGTGGAGATTGATTTGAATTATTACGACTTTATTATATAATAACTAATTAATAAACTAGAAAATTAAGTGACAACTGAATTACACCCTGTCCCTCATAACAGAGCAAGTGACAACTGAATTACACCCTGTCCCTTATAACAGAGCAAGTGACTAGTGCGAATGACTCATATTTGTTGAATTGTTTATATTTTTAATTAATTATTGTGCTTGCTAATTAATGTTAACATGAATGAGTATTATATTTTAGCGTTAAAGGATTTTCTCAACTGTTAATCATAATCTATACTACTCTCACGCATAACGCAATACGATTAAATAAATCTACAATTTCTTGTCAACCCATGATGTATTATGCTCCCATCAAATTTAGGTTAACTCAACACTTTGGCTCAGCAAAATATGTGGCTGAGCCAAAGTTGCTTTTAGCCAAGATTTAGCCAAGATTCTAAAATCTTGGCCAGTTTACACTTTGGTCCATAACATATACAAGCGCGCTTCGCTTGCTTGCGCTGCGCGGCTGGCGGACACTTCGTGTCCGCCAGAGGCTCCCTTCGGTCGCCTGGAGGTGACTTTGGTTAATTATAAGGGAGATAACATCTCTAAATATGTCCATCTTAGTGTTAAAACCGATTTCACTCGAAAAATCACCAAATTTGTCAATTTTAAAATTTTTGATGCGTAATGATAACGTCATAACAAAGTGATGAGTCATCATTTTTTAATGAAAGTCGCATCATATGTGAGGTATGTTAGTATACATATTTTATTAAAATTTCAGCCTTCTATCTCCTATAATGGCTGAGTTATGCCCGAATTACTGTGTTGCTTAACTTTTAAAAATGTGACAATGACGTCATAATCCCATGATGAGTCGACATTTTGCTCTGAACTCAGAACTTACTGGAGCCATAGCCAAAAAACTCCCACATGCCAAAAATCAGCCTTCTGCGCCCGGCAGTTTCTTCAATCAATTCGTTACAGAGATATAGATATATATACACAAACATTAATCGAGTTTTAATAGTAAGGATACGTACTATATATATATATCTGTAACGAATTGATTGAAGAAACTGCCAGGCACAGAGAGCTGATTTTTGGCATGTGGGAATCTTTTGGCTATGGCTCCACTAAGTTCTGAGCTCAGACGAAAATGTCAACTCATCATCGAATTATGACGTCATTGTCACCTTTTTTATGATTAGAAATTTCAATATTTCGACTATTACTTTTTAACTATAAATTTTAGGTGATAGAAGGCTGAAATTTTAATAGAATGTGTATATTAATATACTTCACATACTCTAATCGGACAAAAGTATTTGAAATCCTTACTATTTCCATCATAATTAGTTATAAAGTAGGTCTATTCATGAGTGAAATGTAATCCAACTGTTACAGATACTGTAATTTCGATTTCAAATTCATATCTACACATTCGAATTACTGAGGTTAGATGCCTTCTATTGATTCATTCATTTCCAAGGTGAAGATTCATCAAACTGTGCCACTTTGTGCCACTCCTCGTCATCATTTCCAATGGTAATGGGAGTGAAAAGTGGCACAAAGTGACATAGATTGATGATAATTCAACTTATGAAAGAGTATAGCGATAGAAGGATTCTAACCTGAGTAATTCGAATGTGTATAATTTGAATTTGAAATCGAAATTACAGCATCTGTTACAGTTTGGTTGCATTTCTCTCCACGAATAAACCCACTTTATAACTAGTTATGATGCAAAGTAGTAAGGATTTCAAATACTTTTGTCCGGTTAGAGTATGATGTAAGTATAATCAAAAAATGGCGACTCATCACTCTGTTATGACGTCATTATTAAGCATCAAAATTTTGAAAATTGCCAAATTTGGTGATCTTTTCATGCGATTTCGATTATAACAGTAGGACAGATGTATTTAGAGATCTATCTCCTTTATAATTAATCAATGTAACCCCAGGCGCCTAAAGCCCGCTTCCGGCGGACAGTGTCTGCCAGCCGTGCGGCGCAAGCAAGCGAATCGCGCTTGTTTGCATTAAATGACAAAGAGAATTTAGAGTAATAAGAGTCCAAATACCTATGACTACCCTCATATCTTTTTGATAAGAGTGTAAGGTTAGAAATCTGCTTATAATTGTACAATCTTATATATTAAAATGCTAGGATTTTTTTAGTTTTTGTGTGTGTGTGTGTGTGTTTGTCCGAATTGATTGAAGAATTGGGAAGTCATAGAGATGTGAAAATTGGCATGTATGTGTCAAATGATTTGAATACGATTAAGTTCTAAGATCTTTGCGAAATGTTCACACCTCTGCAAAAAAAATGGAGAAAATTTTCACACCTTTTCTATCCTTACTATTAAAACTCGATTAATCTGTGTGTAATATATATATCTCTGTAACGAATTGATTGAAGAAACTGTCAGGCCCAGAAAGGTAATTTTTGGCATGTGGCAGTCTTTTGGCTATGGCTCCAGTATGTTCTGAGTTCAGACGAAAATGTCGACTCATCATGGAATTATGACGTCATTGTCACATTTTTAAAAGTTAAGCAACACAGTTAGTTATTCGGGCATAACTCAGCCATTATAGGAGATAGAAGGCTGAAATTTTAATAGAATCTGCATACTAACATACCTCACATATGATGCAACTATAATCAAAAAATGATGACTCATCACTTTGGTATGACGTCATCATTACTCATCAAAATTTTAAAAATTGACAAATTTGGTGTTTTTTCGAGTAATATCGATTTTAAAACTAAGATGTACATATTTAGAGATGATATATCCCTTTTAATTAACTAATGTCACCTCCTGGCGACCAAAGGGAGCCTCAGGCGGACACGAAGTGTCCGCCAGCCGCGCAGCGCAAGCCCACGAAGCGCGCTTGTACAAAATAAATGACTACACTATTACAATAGAAAACATTGTAAGACACTACAATATATCGTCATTGTTATCAATACTCCAAAGCCACAACATATGTTTGATAGCTTAAATAGATGATAGTGTATTGCAATAAAAAATATTATGTGCATATTTTCACACCTTTATATACATATTTTCGCACCATTTGACGAATTTTTAAAAATGTGCTAGAGACTAGCTTCCAACGGGTGACATGGGGTTTTTATGGGTGTAGATTTCGAATATCATATTTACGAGTAAGTTTGATAATTAATTTGTTTACTTTTGTTAACAATAGATAATTAAAGTAAACAAATCTCAAAAATGTGCTGGAGACTAGCTTCCAACGGGTGACATGGGGGGTTTTTAGGGGTGTAGATTTCGAATATCAGATTTACCAGTAAGTTTGATAATTAATTGGTTTACTTTTGTTAACAATAGATACATAAAGTAAACAAATCTCAAAAATGTGCTAGAGACTAGCTTCCAACAGGTGACATGGGGTTTTTATTGGTGTAGATTTTGAATATCATATTTACGAGTAAGTTTGATAATTAATTTGTTTACTTTTGTTTACAATAGATACATAAAGTAAACAAATCTCAAACTATGCTAGAAACTTGTTTTCAACGGTTGACATGGGGTTTTAAGTGCTGTAGATTTCGAATATTATATTTTCGAATCCATATGAGAAATTATTCGTTGACCTTTGTTTACAATATTTATATTAAGGAAAAAAATTCAAACCCACAGCCCAAAATATGTTAGATTGAGTCACTCCAGGCGCCCGCAGGGCGATTCTGTGGACACGCAGCGCAAGCAAGCGAAGCGTGCTTGTTTAAAATAATATCGTTAAGAACTTTTAAACAAATGTTGATACACCTTTGTTTTATGCAAAATTGTTGACCAAAAGAAGCAATGTATAATACTTAGGGGTTACAATCCCGGGATCCCGGTCCATTTTACCTCCGGGATTAGTTTTATAATCCCGATCCCGATATTTCAATCCCGGGATTACCTTCTCAATCCCGGGATCCCGAATTTAGTGTTATGTCTACTCTATGTTTACGCAATTGAACAATTTCCTTATAATTACCAATCACACTACTTGGAAACAAGATCGTATTTACAATGGTAACTTACAAATACACTATTCAGTGTCAAATAACAACAATATGATTTACAAGTATGTACTGTATTACTATTTACTAATCTATAAATAGGCTTTCTACGATAATAAATAATCAAATATTACGATTATCTCATATTTTTATGGCAGAAAGTACATCCCTTGTTTTTAAAGAGAGAAATAATATCTTCAATCTCTAAATTTTCAAAATTAAAATTTAAATAAATTTTGCTGCAAGATACAATCCCGAAAAATCCCGAGATCCCGGGATTGGAAAGATCTTGAATCCCGGGATTAGAAAAATATCAATCCCGAAATCCCGGGATTGAGAAATTTGGTCGGGATTGGAATGCCTAATAATACTACGTATGTATATTACAGATGTGTGCAATTGGAAGATAGTCTAATGACCAACATTTCAAGGGGAAATTTTGGCTGTTCGTCAATGTATAGCTGCTTTTCGTCACTAAAATAACTTCTGGAAAATGAATCATTCCATTGCAAGTGCAAAAGGTTTATATATGGTTACTATTCAGTATTTGTAAGGTTTCTTAATTTCAATCTTATTATTAAGAAATACTTTTCGCAACATACTTATTTTCACATCTCGTGACTAATTTTTAAAGATAGGTGAAGAAAGCAAAATCCAGAAAGTATCTAAGAGACACTGTTAACAAATACATGAAAAATTTAGATTCCTCATATTCCGGTTAAACTACAATATAGTATAAAAATTATAAGTAAAGTATATATATTTATATGCCTCAAAATCCATGCTGTGATAAACCAACTGATAATTGCTGAATGAGGTGTATGCAGCATGTGTGCGTGCATTTACAGAGAAAAACTCGGCTATTAGTAGACAAGAAAGATCCTAACTTGACTCTTAAACGAGATGGTATATTTAGTGCTTTCAGCTCACTAAGGTTCTACATGAGTGTAGGCTCAGATAGCTATGCAGAAGCGATGTAATTATTAGCAAATGAAAATGACTAGAGCGAGGCTAGAACCCGTGACATAAGTATTAGTGTTCAAACGTCAAATTTTATCAAATTTTATCAAATTTTAAATTAGAGCACAGTCCATCTCTTATAGGGGTAAATCTAAAACACTTCAGCCCATACTCATGATTATTTTGAAAAAGATTCCCCAAGGATGGGATGTGGCGGTACCTCTACATTTGGTGAAATGGTACTATTACAATACATAAATTTACGTTACCATCTCAGGGGTTATGAAAACACACTTTCATCTCGTCTGTTGTGTTTTTAAAAATTTACTACAAGAATAGATTCATTTTTACTTCGTCATCATAGCATCATATCATGATACATATTAATATAATATTACGTGACATCCATACTAAACATTTCATCAACATGCTTTATCCCATTTCATTCGCTACGATTTTTAATTTTTGTTGACTTGTCATGATGTCATCACGATGACATTAAAATAAATTTGTAGAAACCTCCGATACATTTTACCATTCTTTGATAGGGAAATTTTCAGTATAAAACGTGGATTTAGATTTACTGTGAATTTATAACGCCCTCATCGATGATGTAGGCATAATATTGCAGAAACGTCCATAGTGTATCATTGATATGAATCTGGAACCAATATATCCAATATTCTCCGAGTAATAACGAAAAGAAGAAGCACAAAATGCTGAGAGATTTTTAAGTTAAAGTTAAAAGTTAAAGTTTATAGATTTATATATCCCCGAATCCATGCTAATATGTTCTCAAGGGGTTTACAATCTAGGTGAGGTGCTAAACCTACTGATAGTTGCTGACTGTGATGTATGCAGTATGTGTGTATTCATATGATGGAGTGTTACAGAGAAAAACTCGGCTAACAGTAGGCAAGAAAGATAGCACCTGACTTAACTTTACCTTCAAACGAGATGACATCCTTAGTGCTTTCAGCTCACTAAGGTTCTGCAAGAGTGTAGGCTCATATTACATTACCGAAGCAATGTAACTGAGAGTAAAATGCAAATGACTAGAGCGATGATAGAACCCGCGACCTAAGTCTTGGTGTTCAAATGCTCTAACCACTGCACCACCCAAGCAGATTTACTGTGAATTTATAACGCCCTCATCGACGATGTAGGCATATTATTGCAGAAACGTCCATAGTGTATTATTGATATGAATCTGGATCCAATATATCGAATATTCGTCGAGTAATAACGAAAAGAAGAAGCACAAAATGCTGAGAGATCTTTAAGTCACTATCTCTTAAACTGTAATCAGGGCAAGCAAATTTGTCGGGAGGCTCTCCATGCAAACAACAACTATTTTAGAACTGTGCACTTATACTATTACATCGTAGTATAAGAAGCGCACAAAAAATTGACTGACTCGGAGCATTTGGTTCAGTTGGATTCATATTTTGAAAACTGCAAATAACTATGCATTCAAATTTGTAACTATTTAATAGCCAATAGACTACTTCCTATTAACCAATAATGCAATATCAAAGTCTAAATTATAGGATTTACAAGTTATTAATAAAATTATCAAATAGATAACATTTGATAAATTGTCTAATGACTCATATGTTATAATTGAGATATATGTTAATATAAACATTCCCATAAAATTTCAGCCTTCTATCACTCAAAATGGCTATAGTGGTTTAAAAATATATATTACAATGGCATACATAATCCAATACGAAACAAGCTCGTACGATGAGAACGACACCTTTTCACGAGGTCGTCCCACCTTGAGAAGTGATAGATATTCTCTTCCTCCAACTCCAGCGCCTCAGCAACCAACTACATCAATTGAACACATCAATACCCCGCTTACCCCTGAAAATATCCCAACATTTTCAGGTTTTCGGCAAGCTGTCATCACTCCATTGGAACCAGAGATGACGCTATCCTCCCAAGAGCCAGATGAATTATTCCAAGAATCTGCAGAATATGACAGTGTCGATGTCAAAACTAGGGGTAAGATAAAGGTCCCAATTTGGCAGACACAAGAGACATTTTTCAGGCAATCGATACAGTTCCGCAAAAAGAAGCCTTTCGCTAAAATATCAGAGGGAAGGTGTTATCTCTCCTATTCCTGTGAATTTCCCTCTAAGCGAGTTTCAACGTTTCGAACAACAATAAAAACCAATACCACCTCCACATCCACAATCAATAGCAGGAACATAAAGCGACTGTTGAAAAACCATATGAGGAATCTGTTGCTCAATGAAATATTCAGTATCACCTGAATCTTTCAAACGTGTGGTCGATCCCCCCTTGAGGATGCAAACATACGACAACATGGTAGTAAATCTTGAAACACTCAAAACCATGTTTAATGATCTTACCTTCTGCAAATCTTGTAAAAAGGGCTCCATGAGGATGTCCAATCAAAGCAGAGGGCTGGATCTGCTACTTGCCTACAACTAAAGTGTACAGCATGCCCCATCCAGCAAGGCTTTTGGAGTGTAGGGGGTAAATACCAAGCAAAAATTCAAGTTGGCGACCAACAAATTCGAAAAAGAAACGAACTACTCTATGGCAGTATTTTGGGTGGCAAGCTATTGGTGTGGGAATTTCCAAGTTTGAACTATATCACGCAACACTAAGCATACCCATCCACAGTTCTCGCAAAATCTGACGTTGAAGCAGAAAGGGAATTAATAGTTGCAGCAAAATCATGAAAAATCCGGTGAAAGAACTCCAATCTCACCCATAATGCCATTTCGATATAAACTATGTCCATGTTATTGCTTCATATGATGGTTCTTACCAAAGACGTCGAGGAAAAGTGGTGGATGATTCAGCAGGTACTGCTTTGCAGCGGCTATATCCACAAACACCGGAAAGGTTTTGTCATATGGCATAGCATCAAACTCATGCAAACTTTGTAACGAGTATGAAAATCTTCTAATAACATGTCGAATCACGAAAAAAGACCTGTTGACTTGGAACGTAAGTCATCCCAAAGTTTGCACAGCGAAGTATTAAGACTACGCCTCTATGCAGCTTGAATCAGCGTTGGCACCATCTGTGGTACAATCATCAGATATAATGATGGCTTCCGAGAAATAAAAAAACTATTTCAACTCCTTGAAATACAAATTTCCCCACAAATTAGTAACCACTTAGACCTCAGAAGGGTGAAAGAAAGCATAGGTTTCAAGCCAGGCAACACCGATATATTAAAGTCGCGAGACAAATCAAGCATATTCAACCGACCAGCCCAAATTTCACAGCTCGTCTTCAGAAGAGGATATTGCACAGCCTCAATCAGCTCCATTCGCCATATGCAAATATGTCAAGGAACTGAAGAAAACTGCATAGTAGGCATTGGAGTCGACCTGAAAGTCCCATTAACCCATATCAATTGGATCCAATGCGACAAATGCCCGATCTGTGGAGCCACATGGAGTGCGTGGGTATCACCGAAAAACGAAATTGAAGATGTCGCCTGGTATTGTATAGATTGTCTTTCTATTGAAACCTTTGTGTAATATTAGAAAAATAGTATTCTCTCTATGTATGTACTTGTTTGTTGTTTAGTAATCCAAAAAATAAAACACTACTTTTTTGCGAATTGAGAATATAATGGGAATGAATAAATATATTTATAGCCCAAAAAAGTAAATGTTAGACATTTATTATGTTATTATTTAGAGCAGTGTTTCTCAAACTGGGGGTCGCGGATCAATTTCTAGGGGGTCGCGAGATACAATTCATCTTTGAAAGTACACCTCGATGTTTACTCAAATTTATTATCAAGTTCTGATTCAAGTTTATTCTTCACTCCTTTTAGTTAAAAGTGTAAAAGATAAACTAGTTTATCTCATTTCAATAGATACGCCTTGAGTTTATTATTTTCACCTACGTTGTAATTACCCGACTTCTTGATCAATATGTACATCTTGTATAAATACCTTCAGTATTATGTTTATATTTTAATTACATTCAATCTAAAATTCTAAATAGTCAAAAGTTATGGCCACAGAACCCAAAAAGCGAAAATATATGGACAGCTATATTGAATATGGGTTTACTGTGGTTCGAAATTCCGGAATTGAAAAGCCCCAATGTGTTATATGTTGTGACATGCTATCTGGAGAATCAATGAAACCGAGTAAATTAAAACGACACTTGGAAACTCGTCATCCTGAGTATTTAGAAAAGGATCCTTCATTTTTTAAAAGAAAGGAAGATGTTTTAAAACGGTCAAGACTGGACACAACAGGTGCTTATCACCAACAATCATTTGCTTGTATTGAAGCTTCATATGCTGTTTCGTTACGAATTGCAAGAGCAAGGAAACCTCATACGATTGGAGAGGATCGCATCCTCCCTTGTTCGAAGGATATGGTCCGACTTGTTTTGGGCGATGAGCATGCTATGAAGTTATCATCAATTCCCTTCCTTATCTAACGACACTGTTCATAGACGTATTTCTGAGATGTCAAACAATATTTTGATGCAAGTTGTTAAACAGTTAAAATCAAGCACTTGTAAATTGTTACAACTTGATGAGTCGACTGATGTTTCTTCAGCTCACAATTATTGGTCTACGTTCGTTCGTTATGTGTATGAGAAAAAATTCAAGGAAGAGTTTTTGCTATGTCGCGAACTTGAAACAACTACGAAAGCAAAGATGTGTTCGTATTTGATAACTTTTTCCATAGACAAGCACTAGCTTGTAAAACTATGCCACCACAGATTTTGACAGTGATGACTTTAGTCATTAAGTAGTCAATTTTATCAAATCGAGTCCGTTTAATACTCGCCTTTTCATGGAACTTTGCGAAGATATGACTGCTAGCCATCAGACTCTACTTTTCCACATACAAGTACGTTGGCTATCTAAGGGTAACGTCCTTAAACGAGTCTTAGAGTTGCTTTCCGAGATCAAAATATTCCTTGATCAAAATGGCAAGCATGAATTTTTGGCACAAATCAATGATCCAAGAAGCGCTGTTTTTCTTGTGTATCTCGTGGATATATTTGAACGCATCAATACATTGAATCTCTCACTTCAGGGGAAAGAAAAGTACACATTTGATTTAAGTGATAAACTCAAAGCTTTCCAAATGAAAATTCAAAATTTGGAAAAGAAAAATTGACTCAAGAAATATATGTATGTTTGAAAGATTGTCCGAATATTTCGAAAACATAGATGCTGAATTGGATAATAATTAAAAAACTATGATCTCTGAACACCTTAAGACACTAGACGAAGAATTTTCTCATTATTATCCTGAGCGGAAGGACTCAGCAGATTTGAAATTATTGAGAAATCCTTTTACTACATCTCCTCAAACAATCCCAGACAACAATGATCGGACACAGGATGAATTGATAGATCTCATTCATGATGTATCTGCCAAAGAACTATTTGAAAGAGAGGTATTGAGTTCCTTTGGTGCTCAATGGAGGATTCCTATCCTACTCTAACCAAAAGTATCCTTAAAAATCTGTTGCCTTTCCCTACTACCTACCTTTGTGAATCAGGTTTTTCAACTATGTTACAAATTACAACTAGCAGTAGAAACAAATTAAAGGTATAAGATGATCTTCGTTGTGCACTCGCAAACACGGAGCCGGAAATTCAGGCTTTAGTTAAAGAAAAGCAACTACACCCATCACATTAATAAATTATATTAAACATAGTATAAGTAATAATTTTTTGACTCTATTTGATTAAATAAATGTGCAGTGAAAAATTAGGGTCGTTAATTCATTTTACAATTGTTAGGGGGGTCGCCAGGGAAAAAGTTTGAGAATCACTGATTTAGAGCAAAAAAACGGATAACCCATGTGTTCACAAGCACTCTTTCGGCCGTCCCGTACTGGAATTGTCATGAATTACCCAGGCAGAGCATTCGTCAATACGTAGGATATGGGTTAACCTATTATTATCACCTTTACACTAGCTATTTATACTAAGCAATATTTAGCAATAGACGTAGTGGTCGGATAAGAATATGTAATAAGTAAACCTAAATTTGGATTCATCAATTTAAAACACGCAACAATTGTTAGTTCCAAATTCGAATTCATAAAAATTTAATTGTTCTAAAATTAAAATATAATTGGAACCCAAAATGAAGGAAAGAATTGAGTTCTAAAATAGCTATGATATCTAGAAATATACTCTGCCTATAGAATAACTATGGTTTAGAAAAAATTGTTGAAGTTATTATTAGATTATACTAGTATCATCTTGAGATAATTTTAATTATAATTTTACTCAAACTATCTATACGTAGGTGAAAATTTGATTCTAAAACTACATTTTGAACAAATTCTCAAAGCCAAATCAAGCGAGAATTGAATGAAATCTGGAATTTTTCAATGGAATTATTAAATTTTTGTGTTGCTATGGTGGAGCATTTTGGTCATTTTGACCCTCTCTTTCAAATTGTAGTAACTAGAGCTTCAAATTTGATCATAATTGATAAGCAATAAGCAACTTCCTATTAAGTCATAATACAATTTGGACTTCTTAATTCAACGAGGTTTACTTCGAAAAGATTTTCTTAACCGTTAACCGAAATTGTAACGAATCCAGCCTTGCTATGAATAAATAGGTTCAAATCAAAATAAAATTTTGAATACAATCATGGCAACAATCCATGATGAGTAGACATATTGTCTAATACTCGCACTTCTAGAAGCAGTGTGAAAATACTCCTGTATGACCAAAATCAACTTTCTGCACCTGACTGTTTCTGCAATATATTTTTAATTGAGATACTACAGGGTGGCTCATAAGTTCTATGACAAGTTTCATTAGGTATAATATTTTTATAGTCAAACAGTCTTAATTATTATGGTCTTTTGTGATTGTAATTCGATTATTTTCAATGATTTTAAAAGATTTTTCGTGTCTAAAACCTAGGATTGTGTTTTGTAAGTTTGTGGAGAAAAAACTGTGTCTCGGCACGCAGCGAAAATCGTGAATCAGGGCCCACTGCTTTTCATATTATCTTTCTAAAGTCTTCAAATTCTATTAAAAATTAGCAGGTCACATTTTCCTCGAACAGTCTAGATTTTTAGAAATATATGATGTTTGGATCATTACATTTTGAGAACCATTTGGATCAGAATTTTTGGCGATGTGAAAAAAGATGCAATTTTGAGTGATTTTGTAAACTGTATCTAATTTGAACTCGTGAAATAATAACTTTCTCCCGTTTCTAATAGTGATTTCAATGGATTTGTGAAATATTTCCAAGGTGAATGAAAATATCTGGTTCTAAATTGTCTTGAAAATGATTATCAAGAAATTCTACGAAAGCAGTGGGCCCTGATTCGCGAATTTCGCTGCGTGCCAGGTCAAATTTTTTATCCACAAAACTCACCCTAAGAAACACAGTTCGTGGTATTAGACTCGAAATATATTTAACCTTATTGATATTCTTCATAAAATCCTCCCAGATGACTTTCTTGGTTTTTTTCTCACCCCAAAACCACACCTATTAGCACAATTTTGAACAGTAATTTTCCTAAAGGTTCCAACAAGTTTCTTATTCACTTTTACAAAAATCTTTAACAAAAAGGATTCACTTCATGTGTTTTCAATAAAGACAAGCGCGCTTCGCTTGCTTACGCTGTGCGATTTGCGGACACTGCGTGTCCGCAGAGTCGCCCTGCCAGCGCGTGGAAATACTCAATCTAACAAATTTTGGGATTTTCCTTTATATAAATATTGTAAACAAAGGTTAAACAATAATTACTCATATCGATCTGAAAATATAATATTCGATATCTACACCCCTAAAAACCCCATGTCTACGTTGAAAACTAGTCTCTAGCCTATTTTTGTAATTTGTTTCCTTTATGTATCTGTTGTAAATAAATGTAAACAAAGAATTAATCACATCGATCTGAAAATATGATATTCGAAATCTACACCCCTGAAAACCCCATGTCAACTGTTGAAAGCTAGTCTCTAGCCTATTTTTGTAATTTGTTTACTTTATGTATCTAATGTAAACAAAAGTATACAAATATTTATCATATCGATCTGAAAATATGATATTCGAAATCTACACCCCTGAAAACCCCATGTCAACCGTTGGAAGCTAGTCTCTAACATAATTTTCAAAATTCGTCAAATCGTGTGAAAATATGTATATAAAGGTGTGAAAATATATACATAACCTTTTTTATTGCTATATCCTATCATATAATTGAGATATCTTTATAAGTTATTGCTTTGAAGTAGTAATAACAATGACAGCTTACAATAGTGTCGTACAATGATTTCTATTGTGAGAGTGAAGTCGTACATAGTATTGTATAGAAAAGGTGTTAAAAATTTCTTTTTCATTTTTTTTGCAGAGGTGTGTAAATTTCGTTTTGATTTTCGGACTTAATCCTAGATTCATCATTTGACACCTACATGCCAATTTTCGTATCTCTACAACTTGCCAATTCTTCAATCAATTCGGACAAACAAACAAACGAACAAAAAAAATCCTAGCGTTTTAATATATAAGATATGAGTTTTGCGAGGTATGCTGAATAAAAAACTCGCCTATTAAGTTGGTGTTCGAATTTGAAGCAACATAACTTTCAAAAAACGTCTTCGTCCCGCGATTCTATCTACGTTATGTGAAACCTCGGTGGCATTATGCGTTGATTGGTGTCAAGGCTGAAAACTGTTAGATTTACACGAAAGTGTGCCAAGTGAAAACATTTTCAAATCTCCCTGCTACAAGTTGTTGCCCCATGTCACGATTTTGGAATCCTTATTGTCAGGTGGTATATAATGTTTGAATTCATGAGGGTAGCAAGGACGTTTTATATGGTACATAGCAAGCAGCTGGGCAACTGTGGAGCATTGTAAGCCCTCCAGGGGCTTTGCCCCTCGAAATTGACAATATTTGCCTCATAATTTGCACATATTCACCTAATTTTGAGGTACTGGAAATATAATTTAACCCCAAAGACACTCTCATTGGCGTAACTAGGTACAATTGAAACAATTGGAGATGATTCTAAACTCACTATCACAGTAATATATACTTGTATCATTGGTATAAAGGTTTATCTACAATAATCAAAATCAAAACTGAATCCACCCTTTTGGAAGGAGCATTCGTTAATACATTGCAAACTCATTTTTATCATTTTAATTCTGTCCCGGTGTATATTCATCAGTTCGAGTCCATTTAATCTTTCCTCTGATATTGTGCTTCTTATCCATGTTTTAGCCTCAGTATAGTAGAAAAGCATTTTCTGCACTGCATGTCGTTTAAACTGGCAATTATAGAAATATTTTTATACATATACGTACTTGTAGTAGGTTAGAACTCTGAAGAATCCCTTAAAAGATCGCTAAAATCAATTTCATATGTCATAGGATCTCTTATTTTCCAAATATCAAACCATATTGATGCTTCGTCAATTAGTGGATGCGACTGAAACTTGAAGGGATAGTTTTCTGCGACTCCGGTCATGCTTCGTAATATTAATGTTAGCCATTTTTGTAAAATCTACAGCATGAATATTTTCAAATTGAAATGCAACCTCATTATGGCCTGAAAAAGATATTCTATGGTGTCATCAATCCTTCCACGTAAATAGGGTATAAAAACTCATGCTCGATAATAATTCTTCGCATCAACGTTTTTCCATACACCACTGAGATCAATTCTTGGGGTTTGAAGCATTGTGCTAAAGGCTCAAGCACTGCAGAATACTTGAAATCAAAATTAATTCCACAATGAAAGTAGAAATAAGTGTAGCGTGGTACAAGTAATTAGCTTTGATTATATTTCCGCCATTCCCATTTGCTGTAAAGTCCTCGAGTGTTCCAACAATATCAATAAAATTGTTTAAAAAATGACGTATGATTTTGTAGTATTTCTCAGGCCACTTTGTTTTACATAAGGATTCATCAAAACTTCACTTTGAATTGCACTATCCTTAAAATAGTTTATAGACTTAATCATAGCCTACTATAATAAGGCCTCAGAGTAACTTGCGAATTTGGTACTAGGGATGCAGTAGAAGATGGTTGAACTAATACAGGAGCTACCTTAAATAATTAACAAAGCACAATAGAGCTTAGGAATGTATTACCAGCATATATAAATATGGTGTCAAAGTACCCATATCCGTTGTTAAAATTTAGATGTCACCATATGGTTGCGCAATAGGGTATATTTGTGACCAATTTGGTGATTTTCAGAGGCCGTTTAAAGGCATTTTTAAGCGTTATTATTATAAAACTTTTCGCATAGAACTTAGATGTGAATGGGTTAATACTAAAAATTTGGACTTTTTCCATGGAATGTTGCTACATTCCAGTGTTGCTATGGAAACGTGTTTTAGTCAGTTGGGGGCATATCTTAAAAACTGGGAGAGTTAAACATTCAAATGTGATTCCATTTGATTGCGAATATACTACTTCCTATTAAGCGATAATATAATTTCTGTGTCTAAATTCAATGGTTTACGAGATATTCGACAAATTACCAAATGTGACCAATATGATAAATTATCTAATAACTCGTAAACCATTGAATTAGAAAAATAAATTATATTATCACTTAATAGGAAGTAGTATATTCACTATCAAATGGAATTACATTTGAATGTGTAGCTGTTGCAGTTTTCAAGATATAACCCCAACTGACCAAAACACGTTTCCATCGCAACACTGGAATGTAGCAACATTCCATGAAAAAAGTCCAAATTTTTAGTATTAACCCATTCACATCCCATTTCTATGCGAAAAGTTATATAATAATAACGCTTAAAAATGCCTTTAAACGGCCTCTGAAAATCGCCAAATTGGTCACAAATATACCCTATTGCGCAACCATATGGTGACTAATCTAAATTTTAACAACGGATATGGGTACTTTGACACCATATTTATATATGCTGGTAATACATTCCTAAGCTCTATTGTACTTTGTTAATGATTTAAGGCAGCTCATTTATTAGTTCAAACATCTTCTACCGCATCCCTGGTGAAGTTACTCTGAGGCCTTATATATAGTAGACTATGACTTAATCTTGTTAATTCTATTTCGAATAGTTGTTCGTCTTGATAAGATCATTTATAACAAGATTCAATCAATGAGAAGCACAATGAACGAAATATCACTAGGATATTTCTTCATTTTTATCTTCATACTATATACTTTTCCAGCAACCATGAACTAATTTTTGAGGACTTGAATTTATAGTATATAATTGTTGAATAATTTCTGGTTCGTCTCGTTGTACCCTCTTCATAAATTCCATTGCCATTTTGGTTGATTCAATATGCCATGAACTCTTTGCATGAGCCCGATCATCGTTTTTAGAATCATTGTATCTTGTTATAGGAGTGATAACTAAAGGTCCGGCGAATCCTCTTCGAATAGGGAGAGGAAAGATTGCACAATTTTGACATAGCCCCCTTTAAATAATCAAATATAATAAAACCTTGATCAAAAAATGATGACTCATCACTATGTAATGATGTCATCATTACACATCAAAAATTTAAAAACTGACAAATTTGATGATTTTTCGAGTGATATTGATTATAACAGTAAGAAACACATTTAGAGATGTTACCTACCTTATAATTAATCATTGTGTGCCCAGGCACCCGAAGCGTGCCTCCTGCGGACACAAAGTGTCAGCTAGCCATGCAGCGCAAGCAAGCGAAACGCGCTTATATATATATATACAGTGAAAATTGGATATAACGACAAATCGCAAATAGCGACCATTTTTCCTTGCCCAGAGCGAACTAAGCGTATATTGTGTGTGTGACCCTAAAATCGGATATAGTGACAGATCGCAAATAACGACATTTTCGTCTGAGCTCAGAACTTACTGGAGCCATAGCCAAAAGAGTCCCACATGCCAAAAATCAGCTTTCTACTCCTGGCAGTTTCTTCAATCAATTCGTTACATATATATATATACACATACAGTCGACTCCGCTTAATAGGGCCACATCGGTCAGAGGACATTTTGACCCGATTAAGCGGAGAATCCTATTAACCGAAAATATTTTGTATTAGCTTCTATGTGTGAGAGCTATTCCGGTCCTACCAAAAGTGGCCCAATTAAGCGGTTGACCCGATTAAACAGTGGTCCTATTAAGCGGAGTCGACTGTATATATATATACATTAATCGAGTTTTAATAGTAAGGATGTTAACGGAATATGAGGTTGGGTAAATAGTTTTCAGTTTTTAAACTTTCCTTTTATTTGAAATTTATTTTTAAATCCGCTTAATTAAAATATGATTTTTTTTAGTTAGGGTGATTTTTCAGATGTGTGCCAATTGATAATTTTTAAAATTTGAATTAATAGATTTTGATTGAGAGATGCCAGATTTACCTGCTATAAGGACATAAATAATCTTCGGATTTAAATAATATTTCATTCTCGGCTTATTTAGATATCCTACAATGATATAAAAACATAGTTACAATATGTTTGGATTATGTCAATTTTTTAAAGAAATTGGGGGTTTGTCACCTTATTAAATATTCCTTTGTTACTATTCTCCTAACAGATACTCTTGAATGATCTTTATTATGCCATGAAATACAGTCGACTCCGCTTGATAGGGTCACATCGGTCAGGGGATGTTTTGCCCCGATTAAGCGGAGAACCCTATTAACCGAAAATATTTTTGTATTAGCTTCTATGTGTGAGAGTTATTCCGGTCCTGCCAAAAGTGACCCGATTAAGCGGCTGACCCGATTAAACATATTCAAATCAAAGTGAATTTTTATTTTACTTCCAATTTAGATTGAAAATGATTTTATCCACCCTTCTGAAGAATCACAATTTGTATTACAAGCAGAGTTATTAATTGATCTAGTTCAAACAAAAAAACTCGAGAAGATTGATGATAATAGTATTGTTGACTATATTAAGGTATGTTGTACATTTTCATTTTTAAAATGCAAAACAGAATAAATTGATGAAAACATGATAACATTTATCGTTCTGTATTAAAGCACCCAACTTTAGAGACCTTTTAACGTAAAATCCCAACGCCATTTAGATTCTAAAATCTTTCAAATATCCAATCTTTCAAGCCAATGTAGATCGAAATGATTAAACTTTTTACTAAATCAGGGGTATTCTTGTTCAATCACTGACATGACTAGTTTAAAATCATAATAAGGTGCCGTATTTTGGTCATCTTATTTAATGGCAAAAGTTTATAAAACTCATCTCTTTGACTTCAGGTTAGATCATTCTTAAATTTTAAGTGAAGCTTTCATTGCAATAAATGGATCAACTTGTTGAAATCTCCGGACCAAGCATGGGGGATGATGTACCACCCAATTTTCAAAGGCACATTTGATTTTCAGGTACTCAGTCAGTTATTTTTCTATATTCGATTCAATATTAACGCTTTTAGTTGATTATTTTTCGAGTGATTTTGATTTAACAGTAAGACAGACATATTTAGAGATGGTACCTCCCATATAATTAATCAATGTGAGCCCAGGCTCCCAAATGGCTCCTCGGGCGAACACAAAGTGTCCACCAGCCGCGAATCGGAAGCAAGCGAATCGCGCGCTTGTGGAATGCGTTTTGAATGCCTAATCCAGATTCTTTCGATTTTATTTCTCTGCAACATGTTCCTAAGTGTTGTTGGATCATGTTTTTCAAATTCTATCAAGAAATCTTCCCTAGCCTGTAAGATATGATTTTTCTAAAATAAACGCTATTTTGACATTATTACTATATTCGTTCTTACTTTTGATCAAGTCGTCAATGTGAGTAGGAATATGCTTTGATCCATAGTTGCTGTAGTCAACAATGTATGTATTATTATTGCAATTTTAACTAAAATCAATATAAACGGGTTATCGATAAATTTGTGTGTAAAAGAGAAGCATATTTGAACGAGGGCTCGTTTTGACGGGACGGTCCGGTCATAGCTACTCAGCCAGGGCCGTCGAGAGTAGGAGGGGCCTAATGTCAAATCGCATTCAGTGCCCGAGTCAGATTGCATAAGGAGCCCCTTGATTAAAATTGTTAATACGCATGAAGGCGTAGCTCTGGTAGGAAAATAAATGAATATTCTGACAAATCTGATGTCAGAAAAAGAATCCACCAACCCTGTATTTTCAAATGATATCAAGTTTAGACCTCTAGCTAAACGGGAAGTAGGTTAAATATGTGATTGAAGTGAACATGGTTTTTGAAATTGAAATCCGCTGCCAACTTCTTACTCATTCCATTGAGTGAATAAGTTAATCTGATTATCTACCTCCTTATACCGTTCCTAAATCAATATATTATTTTCAAAACGTAGCCTTAAATCCATTGAAAACGGCCATTGGGAAAATTATTGCAATCAATTGAGGGATCTAAAAGAAAATTTTTACATCTCTAACTTCTTTAATTGAGACAATTATAAAAATATTGTGTATGTTTAATAAGAAGTTTCACAAATTCACATTTGTAGAAACCAGATTGAGCATTTGAAATTTAATTAAATATTTGTAAATATGAATTTAGCAAATATCAACTTGCTTCTCAAGAACTTTCGAAAATATTGTCAATTTAGAAATTGGCGGATAATTATGTAGGTAGATTTGATTGGTTGCAAGTTTTAAAAAGACAATCGCCCTTCGCTTGCTTGCGCTGCGCGGCTTGAGGACGCTACGTATCTGCAGAGTAGCCCTGCAGGATATTTAAGAAACTGGTGATCGCTTTCTAATTCTCTAAAAGAAAATGTCTGTCATCTTTGGTTAATCATGAATTCAGAACTGGAGATGAAAAGTAGGTTCATGAATAGGAATATGCTTAGTATTAGGCTAACTGATCCTGAATACAATGTCAATTTGAAACCGCATGGAAAGTTCTCATCTCAAAGGTCATTATATTTAAACGATGCAAACATAAGTAGCAGTCACCTTGGTATTTCCATGAATAAATTGGTAATTCCGCTTTGGAAAAACATTGATTGGTCTGCTTTCAAAATTGCCTTTCATTTGGTCAATATTAAAGTACCCATTATTATGATTGTGATATTTGATTAACATTTTCTCGACTTGAGAATAATGCATAAATTTAAACTTGCGTAACTTGTGTAAAAAATTGGTTAACTACCACTTTTGTCCCACTTTTTAGCTGCGAAAATTTGGGAAAATCCATTAAAAGTGGTATGATATCGTTTCATCCAGAGTGTTTTTTACTCAACATCTTCCGAATACTTCTTCACACCGGTTATTAATTTTTAGTGTACTTCCTATAGTATTACTAGTATAGTAGCATAGCTACTATACTAATAGTATACGATGCACAGTACTAAAATGAGAATGTTCCGGCCGGCCGTCCGAAATTCGTGTCCTGACCAGAGTTTAAGAGATATCGTCTTGAAATTTTTGCAGGAGGTGCAAAGTGATATGGAGATGTGCACCTCGGTGTTCACACCTCGCCGAGTTCACAACTCTTCGAGATAGGTGACAAAATGTGCTGGACAATCAAATTCGATTATTTTATAGTGCAAATACATTGGAATAAAATAGTATTGACTTATGCATACAATCAAAAGAACTATTTGTGATTGAAATTCATTGGTTCATGTGACAACCAATCAATTATCAGCCTTTTATAATGCCATTCACATGATTCTATTTCATATAAATGATTGAATACTGCTATTTTCAGTCTACAATTTGATTGTTAACAAGAATTAAAGTGTATTATATGGTACGATCAATCAATTCGATCATAAAATAACTTTTAACGACATGGACTGGAATTGATTATTTAAGTATAATAAAGGTGGCTTAAGGTGACTTATGAGATTTGGAAGCACACTTCCATCCCGTCTGTGGGGGTTTTTTTATTAACCTTATAATACTCTTATTGCAAGATTTCTAGAATTTCATTCTCCAAATTTATTTGAAAACAATTTTCAATGCTAAGATTCCAACTTTTCGATACTATCTTAAACGATGTAGAAAGCAAATGCAATAACCACACTATAGTCCTATCAAAAAAGTTTTTGAAAAATAAATCATCGAATACCTGTGGCTTCTAAAATTACGCAACCTGATTCGGATCTTACAAAACGTGATTTTAGGGCTTTGATCTTAATTTTGTTCAAACTTCAAAAGACAAGGCTAGATATCCACGAAACTTTAGTGGAGCATTTCCCTGATGTAGCTCCTTCTCTAAGAACAGTTGAGCGATGGTACTCTGAATTCAAGTATGGAGAGTTCACTTTTGATGATGCCCCACGTACTGGAAGGCCGAATATTTCGAATATCGATGAAAATGTGCAGCTAGTCTAGGATCTAATAAGAGAAGACCCTCATGTAACGTACGCTCAGTTAGAGCATGATACCAAGTTACCATCGGGGACAATCAATAATATTTTGCATAAAGAGCTTGGTGTCAGGAAGCTGTGTGCCCGGTGGATCCCCCATTCCTTAACTTTGGAGCAGAATAAGTCCCGAGTAGATTTTTGTGAAATTATGCTTAAAAGATTGGCAAATGGTACTTCTAGAGCTGTTTCAGAGATACTCACAGGGGATAAGACATAGATCTATCACTATGATCCAGAAACAAAAAGGCAATCCAAGGAATGGATCGAAAAAGACGCCTTGCCCCCGACAAAAGTCCGCAGGATTCGATCAGTCAGAAAACAGATGTGGGCCATTTTTTTCAGAGCTAGTGGTTTTGTTGAAGCTGTACCACTTGAGGATAGGAAAACGGTTACTGCTGACTGGTATACCACAGTATGCCTTTTCAAAGTCTTCAGCGCCATTGATGTCGGAATACTTCCACACCCAACCTACAGTCCAGATATAGCCCCCTGCGACTTCTGGCTATTCTCTAAACTTAAAGATCAGCTTCGTGGGAGTAGATTTTCCAGGAACGAAGAGTTGACCGGCGCCCTTTTTGTGGCGATCGAAGATATCCCCAAAGGAGAGTGGAAAATGTGTTTTAATAATTGGTTTACTCGTATGCAAAAATGTATAGGCTGTAGGGGAGAATTTCGAAAAATATTATAGAAATATATTTTATAGTTATCTTTTTAATATGTGAACGACAAAACTTTTCGAGTGCCCCTCGTAAATAGAACACTTTTATTATCATCCTACTAACGAATTTCTATCATTTTGAGTAAAATTTGTGAAATGTTGGATAGAAAAAAACCCAATCGGACCATTAATATAAATATTTTATATGGCATATTTCTAAATAAGTAGACTCAGAATGATATGAAATGTCTTTTGGTGCATAATAGCTGTGTTTTATTTTTTAAAATAAGCTCTGTACCAAAATCTTAGACCATAACAGGAGAGCCTTTAGTCCCATATTCCTAATATAAAATACAATAGATAAATCGAGAATTGGTAAACTGTCATTTTCAGTAGCGATAGTGCGTGAAATTTCGAGCGATTCAAAATCATCAAAGAAAAAAGTGAGCAACGAGAGCAAACTCCTGCCACAAATAAATGTATTTGTGATATGTCCTAGTATACATATAAATTGAGATTGATTAACTGGTTAACCAATCCCGCCTTCCCTCAGCTTATGTAAGATGTGTATTAGGTGGTTTTCGCTCCTAGTATTTTCACAGATTTACTAGTAAGATGATTTGTGGTCATTATCCGACCTACTTTAGCACATTTTAAAGCTTTCTTAATGCATGATTTTCAAACAAAAATTAAGAGAGGGTTAACGAAGATTCGTAAAATTTTAAAATTTCTAATGTAATGTTGCTACTTTCATGCGTTTCTGTGAAAACCCTTTTTTATAATTTGAGCCTTTATTTTGAAAACAACTACAGTCAAACATTTGAATTTGAATGTATTTGATATGCTATAAGCTCCTTGAGATTAGCTGCTTTTTATTAGCTAATTTTTAATATTGAATCTTAATGTTTTCGAGATATGGTACAATTTATCCAAAATGATTCATAATTTAGATTGTACAAGTACCATATATAAAAAATTGGCATTAAATGTTGCAAAATTTGTAGTACAGTAGATGCCGGATATAATACATCTACTATTAAAAGTTAACATATATCCCCTATTATTTATGCGGGATACATGAACATTATTTGCAGCTCTCAATGGTCTTATAACCGGCATCCACTGTAAATTTTTAAATCAGGCCGATTCCATCAAAATTCTCTAAAATCATAAATTAATAACTCTTTAATCCTACTTGGACTTGGGGTCAAAGGTATAAATAGAAAATTCCCACTTTCATTTTCACTTTCAGTTCACGTTCAATTAACTTTCACTTTCACTTCAACATTCCGAGTCCAATTAGGATTAATATGTGCTTAAACATCGAAAGGTGTATCGATTCTGAGCGCATGAGGTGAAAGCTGGGAGCATTTTAAGTAGAATCCAGGTAAGAGAGTAAAGATAGCATGAAAACTCGTGTTAGACTACACAAATGTTTGGCAGCTGAATATTTTCAAAAAGCTACGATTACAATTTGTTGCCCTATGTGACGATTTCGGTACCTCAAAAACCCCTAAAGGGATTTTGGGGGGTATAATTGGAGTTCGGAAAGTTTAGCGAGTACTTTGACTAAACAAGGTTTTTTGAATTTATCTAAATCTACACAATTGAAAGAGCATTATCCTAAGGCAAGGATATAATTTGATATACGGTATACCTTTAGAGTTATGCTGCCAGCAAAGATTCGGAGTTGGAATTTTTCCAGAATACTTTTTAATGTTTTGACCTAAGCGGGAATTTTCGGTTTAAATGAAATATCAAAGGGTGGTTGATGTCTTTTTTTGTTATAAACTCCCATTCAACCCTAAGATTCCTCCACAAATATCTGGGGGTTATTTTGTATTTTTTTGATTTCTGATTTCTACTACGTAATCTACCCAAAATGATTATTTATAATGAAAAATCTATTGTTTTTGAACTATTTTTCATTGAAGTTTTCAATTTCAGGATTTTTTATTTACCATTCATTCCCTTTTTGTCTATTTAACATTTATTTAATACTATTGTAAAGTATAATGTTGCATTACATCTAGCATTATTTTCGAATATAATAACTTGAGACTAATGTTTAAATGCAAGTATTACCTCAAATTTAGTTAAATTTTATATATCTGACATAACTGAATTGCTATAAATTTTTTCTATCATTTTAGAGTCTTCAAATTACTCAAAATAATGAACAGCGAACTCACTATTTGCCTAAGTTCTTTCCGAAGAATATTGATACTAGACTGACAATTGGAAAAGATATTCACTCGATTATCCTTGAGAATTCTAAGGCATTCTCTAAAGACCTTTCAAAATATACAAATAAGCATTCAGCTTATAGGATTGTAAAGGTATATATGTGTTCGCCCACCTTCTGCCTCCGAATATATTAGAAATCTTGAATATCTTGTTCTGAATTCTAGATCACAACTTTATCTATAAAGTAAACTTGATGATCGATGAGTTTTGAATCGTGCAATATTAATAAAATTTGAATTTCTTCCATGCATCCTATAGAATTAGTACTAACACAGGTATAAAATATAATTTAGGGACTCGATCTTTTGTACTTTTATATATAATTGAAACTTGATGTAGCTATATACTAGCAGGATTCGCATATTTGCTAGCGCGGTTAGCCAACACTGGGGACATCATATAGTTTAGAAGCGCGCGTAGACCGCCTTACATTGATTACTCTCACTGATCAAAATATGCATAAGTTGAATTTAATAAAAAGAATGGTAGCATGATATCATTGCCCCAAATGAGTTATCATTTTTCCAAAAGAAATTTTAATATAAAATTTCAAATATTTAAATGTGTCTTCACTCCAAATTAGGCTTCTCCATTTACTATCCACAGTGAGCAAAAACAAGTATATCAGCGGTAATAGCTATTTATTTTGAAGACAGAGGTATTCGATGTATTATTTACCTTTGGATTGTAACCTATGAAATATAGAGGACCATAAATCTTTGATATAGTTTTAGAAGTCTTTTTTTTTCTCGCATTGAGCTTTCTTTCGAAGAATTAAAACTAAACTGATTATGAAATAAGACACATCCAGACATCTCTGAGGTTCCCTAAAACCCTATTTTTCTGGATAATCCTTCTCGATATCATTGGATATATTTTGAGAATCTTCTAAACTGTTCTTAGTTATATTTATTACATTTATTACTGTCATCAACTAATTAAACAACGTCGAGCCAGATTTCCTATAGTTAATGTGCAAACGTGAGGAAAAAAACTGTAGATTTTTATATTTATTTTCTCGCATAAAAAAACACGGGTATAATATTTGGAAGATAAAATAAGAAAAATTCCCAGCGTAGATAAGCATATAATTAAGAATATATTAATCAATATCAGAAGATTCTTCATTTGTGTCTCAATTACGAAGTTCTACCCTTTCTATGTTGTCGTCACTATCCTCATCGTGACAGTAGCTACAAGTTTCTGCGAATATATTTCCCTGTTCTTTAGAGAACCTTTCTGCCTTATCCCTTCGTAAATATTAATTTTAGGTCACCATATAATCAACCAATATATGTGGGTATAACTCGTGTTCTAACTAAGGTCTTAAATAAGATCTCAAAGATTTTGCATTCTAGAATGTAGTTTCTCTCTGCTCTGAATTTATTGCTGCCCCAGCTGTTAATTGAAGTTCATAATGGAGGCAGAATTTCATATATTGGTCGGAAAGTATGTGCGATTTTATTGAGCAAGGTAATCAGGTTGCATCTAATGATTCTCTGAATAGAGATATATTCACTTCCCACCAGGATATCTTAAAATCCCCAAACATGTCTTTTAATGGCTAGGGAATGGTTTAATATCTACACAAACCGGACCAAAGTATTTGTACACTATATTATTTCCCATTCATATAGTACTAAATTGGGTCTTTTCATGTATGGACATGTATTCATACTCTAAGACAGTGGTTCCCAACCTGGGGTGCATGGACCCCTTAGTGGTTCACAGAAGATATCAGGGGTCCACAGGATTCGAAATTTTTTATTACGGTTAATAGGAGGGGGTCCACATAATATAGGAAAATTGCTATAGGGGGTTCACAGTCAGTCAAGGTTGAAAACCGCTGCTCTAAGAGATACTTAGCGTCTGATTTAAGATTCGAAATCTAAACATTCGAAAGTTGGAATTTAATGATTCATTAAAAAATATTTACAATAACTATACGGTGCCCAGAAATTATTGGCACCTTATTTTGTTATCCTTGACTTTCTATAATTTAGTATAACCATACTGTATATTCTTCAACCTTCCTATTATTCTATTGAGCTTCCGTAATAGCTATTATTTGATGCCTGATAGGATTAAGAAATGTATAGAACATACTGAGGATTAAACATATGGAGAGGAGCAAGAGTAAATATTTCCATAGGTGAATCATATCACTTGATAATTGGTTCATGGGATACGCCATTATTTTATGAATGACGAACCCTTCATTAATTCCTTATACCATAGCATTCTATATACTAAGGCAATGGATGGAAAAATTAGTACCATTGATTGGTTAAATACTTCAAAACCAATAATTTTGATAGTGTAGATATTTCAATTTTCCATTAATTTAGGCATTCACCCACCCTGACAAACTAACTATTGTATCAGAACAATTGTAATGAGATATATTATTTGTTTTTTAATGAACATAGTCGAATTAATTAATACTTAATACATACAAAATATACAAAAGAATAGTTAATCACAATTTTGAGACTTGAAATATAGACTAGAATTAACTTAGAGGCAGACTTGACTTAACTTGAGAAATAGACTTGACTTAGCTTTAGAGATAGACTTGGCTTAGCTCGAGAGATATACTTGACTTAGCTCGAGAGATAGACTTGACTTAGCTTTAGAGACAGACTTGACTTAGCTTTAGAGACAGACTTGACTTGACTTGAGACCTGCTGAGACTTGATGCATCATAAGGGAACAATATACTTCTACAAGTAATAAGGAACAATCACACCCGGCCTTTCAATAGGATATAGTCACACATTCCGGGCCTCTACAGCCTGTGAAGTCGACTAACAAATAATATAACAAATAATATATTAAATTAGTTCTTGAATTTAGCAAGTTTGTATTCTCTGTTTCAATACTAGTGCATTATATATAGGTCTTAACTTTATTAGAAGTGTGCAATGTTCTCAGTTCTATAGTAGCACATGCCCAATGAATAATATGAGTACGGAAAGAGCCAGAATTAAAGTTTAAAATTTCTGCTGAGGGTGCAGATACATCGTCGTTAAACGACTATTCTTCCCTACACTATTCACATTGAACATTTTCTAAACATCATAAACGAATTTCAAGAACCCAACAGTTTGGTTCTGGTCTACACTGTTCTTTTCCATGATATTATCTAACATTCTGTCTGGCTGAAGTTGACTAATGGAAAACCTTGAAGGCCAAAATGATATTTTGCCTTTCCAAGCAGACAACCGCTTTCGATGTTAATTTGGAACACGTTAAGATAAATTGCACTTATCCTAATTAAAAAAGGTACTTATGCCCACGTCTTTGTAGTAACTAGGATTGCATTCACTAAATTGTGGAAGGCAACACTTTTTCTTTGTCTTTTAAATTCAGTCAATTGTTTCTACCCAACTGGAGTATGTATACCATTTTCACGAAGAGTATCTTTTGGGAAATTGAAAAACTTCATGAAGTATTCTACTCCTGTAATTGGAAGTACATGTAGAGTCAGGCGCGACATCGTCCGAATAATAATTTAGGCAATTAGTGTTGTCAAGTGAGGTATGTTAAATGTGTAAAGGAAATAATATGCAGCAAAACAATAAATTACTGTAATACACTAATGTTGTATGTGAAGTAAATATAAATATTGTGGTTACATAATATTTTCAAAAGGAATATTTAAACAACCATGAACTCAAATTATGAGATAATTATATAGTTGATAATAATAGTTATTTAATAAGCGGTTTAGGATTGAAGTATTTGACCAATCCATGGTACCAATTTTTTGGTGATTGCCATTGCCTTAGTTTATAGAATGCTATGCTTATACATTCTTGCGTTAAAGATGTTTCCAGAACGAAACGAGGTGCATGCATTAGTTCGAATTTCAAAGGTTGTCACTAGTTCGAATATCATAGGTTGTCATTAGTTCGACTCGGTTTTGCTAGGGTTGTCATTAGTTCGACTCGATTTTGCTAGGGTTGTTATTAGTTTTACTCGAATTTTGGGAGAGTTGGCATTAGTTCTAAATGATCAATTCATTGATATTTACTCATTGTTATGCTTCCAAACCTCACAAAATTAAAATACCACTTTCGCCGTCAATTTGACACTGTTTCAAACTTAAAATGCCTACTTTCACTTTCTGCGATTATTTTCTCCGCAACCATATTTCCGTTAATGAATGTTTACTCTCAATAAAATCGAGTCGAACTAATGACAACCCTAGCAAAACCGAGTCGAACTAACGACAACCCTAGCAAAATCGAGTCGAACTAATGACAACCTTAGCAAAATCGAGTCGAACTAATGACAACCTATGATATTCGAACTAGTGACAACCTTAAGATTCGAACTAATGCAGCGTCCCCGTTTCCAGTTAAAGATGTTTCCAAAAGAAGTGAAATTTAGTAATGAGCGCAAGTTTTCTGAATTTTCGGAAGCATTACCCATCGCGATTACATAATTTGATTGAACGCTATTAGAATTTGCTATATACTGACCATTCGGAAGCATTGAGACTATATTGACAGATAGTTTGAGGAATTTTTACCGCCATCCAGTTGTACTTTAAGTCTCTTTTGTCTCTTTGACTGTTTTTATGTGATTATACCCACTAATATTTCAACATTGATCAAATTCCAATTGGAACTGGTTCTAAGTTTTGTGTTTCTGAACGGATCATTTTGATGAATCTGAAGTAAATATTTCTCCAATTTGTTACCATTTTCCCTGCTCCTTTACTCCCCCCGTGGGAAAATGAATTCCTTCTTTGAGAAGAATTCTACTCAGTTTCGGAATATAACTTTTTCCTCTACCAAGATGACCTAACCTCTGGTAATCTCAACTGCCTCTCCGCTTAATACGTGATTACTAATATTGTGTTTTACACTCTTATACGGAATTGTAGTCCCAGCTAATTGATTATTCGGATCGAATTGACGATGTAATGAAAGAGCATTAAATGGAGTAATAAGGCGATTGTCACCTAGCTAAACCTTCGAGACTATTGACAAGGAAATTAGTAGTGAAATTTTCCGTATATCAACGAGACCCTACCCTTTCGGCGAAGAGTTTTCCAGCCTGCTGAGAAGTTTGTAGGCGTTGCATAACGGTTTGTAATAGTCGATATCATGGACATCAGTAGACATTCCACACTTGCTGCACATTAGCCTGACAGGAAATTGTTCTTAATCGCCTGCCAGGATTAAGACCTTGTCTCTCGAGTTTGACAGATTATTATTCATGAAGGACGAGTATATTTTGCATATATGGCATCGATCTGTATGGACACAAAGAATCGCCTTATGAGTAATGTTACTTGGAATTTCGACATTTAGGTTTGGATTCATTATTATTTCTATCGGAATGCCATTTGTGTTTGTCGAGTTTGACACTTTCTAAGTCTAATAACTGAGATCTACAACTACAACAAAATACCTTTGGCTTATAGAGATCAATCATCTCAGTGCGAAAATCTATGTATATAACTTATAAGCTCTGTCAATCATCAGATTAGTAGGAGCCTAGCCTACTATAAATACAGCTAGATATGCTACCGTAAACTAACAAAATATAGTACGATTTTGAAACATATAATATATGCATATTATAAGGTATTATTGATATACGTACTCTAGTTAGAAATGGATCTGATAGTGTAAGATACAGAATGTCCCGAAAATATTTTCCGATTATAATATCGACTATATTATGCACCCTTGGCTCACCTGATTCCAACAAAGTTAAATAACAACTATTTTACCTTTGGCAACGTGTTAAAAGATTAAATAATAGCTATATTTCCCAAGGCATTGTATTCGTCTGATTTTTATGTAATTTACAAATTTCGTTTTTTTCGGATATTCTACTAGATATCAAATTTTATGAATCCTCCCTCAACTGTTGTGCGTATCAAAGCGATAGCTATGTTAGAAGCAGGGATTACACATAAAGACGTTGCTAGAAGACTAGGGAAAACAATCAAAACGGTAAATAATTGGTGGAAACGCAATAAGTGTGGTGAAAGTCTTTGATGACAGTCTTTGAATGATAAACCCAGATCAGGGAGGCCATCTTCACTAACAAGAGTGGCTAAAATTGTGGTTCAAAGTCTGTTGGTAAGAGACACCAGTCGACAAGAAAACTGGCGTGAAGACTAACCACTCTTGGCCACAAGACCTCCAAAACCGTCGTACATCGCTATTTGAGTGAAAAGCTTGGCCTCGAAAACTACAAAAGAACCCGCAATCCGAGATTAACGGAAAAACAGAGGTTCACCGGTTGAAACTTTGTAAAGAAAGGCTCAATTGGTCAGCTATGGAGTGGGCTAACGTCATATTCTCGGACGAAGCTCCTTTTCATCTGTTTGAACCTTCAAACCGACCGCGTTTGGGACTCTGATGCTCAAAATATACCTCCGGTTCTCACATCAAAATTACCCCCACATTTGATGGTATGGGGCGCTATGTCAGCTAACGCTGTGTCAGAATTGCGCATTCTTCCTCAGAAATGTACTATAAATGCCAAATGTTATGTGGATAACATCCTAGCTGGCTCATGCAAATCTGCTTTTGCTCGTAGGCGATCGAAAGGGACGATTCTGGATAGAAAACTTTGCGAAAACATGTCGAATGCCATTTTCAACAGGATGGGGCCCCTGCTCACACATCAAAATCGAGCAAGGAATGGTGTCTATTGAATCTTCCTGGTTACTGGGCGAAAGAAGTATGGCCAGGCAACTCTCCTGATCTTTCTCCGATTGAAAATTGGTGGGCTGTGTTTTAACAAAACTTATCGAGATACCGCCTGAGACAAATCTAGAAATGCTGGGAAAGAATCTGAAAACGTTGTGGTCGGACATCATCCTCATTTACTCAAAAGATTGAAAGATGGGATGTCTGAAAAATGATGGGATGCCAGGGAAAGACTTTCGGGACATACTGTATGATGAATGGGCATGAATCACATGATTAATACGTAGTAAATTCATATACAAAATGTTAATTTGAGATGGTACGTTGTCTCGATTTAAAACTTCAATCCGATCTTTTCTCCTCTTTTCATTAATTTATTTTGTAAAATTCTTGAAATACTATATATTACCTATTATCTTATCGGCTAGATTCTTATTGTTTTCTTCGCGCAACTCACAGCTAAAAGTTTCCCAACAGTTTGACAAGCAGTTAAAAACACGAAGAGCGACGTTTTTCAGGGTGTTATGAATGAAATGATTTTGTGTTCTGTATATTCAAGCACAGCAAATGCTATTTGAACATGATTATTCAGGGTAGAAGGTGGGAGCTTGAGACCTCTATCTAAATTATCCACGCATGCATTAGAAATAGGATCAGTTTTTAGAAGGTTTATACACCACTCTCATTGAGTACTTTTTAATAAGCAGTGAGAGATATAACCAGCTATGTAGACAACAACTTCTTCGCTGTCAGTAGAAAGGATTAGATTAGAAAGATCTTCAGTTTTTATTTCATCAATGAAAACATCAACCGGCTCTACACAGTCATGGGACAAGTCTTCTAACGCTGATATCTTGAAGTCTCTTTCTACCATACTTTAATCTTGATTATAGATTCTGATCTCAACACGTTTAAGCTGACTAAAAATCTTTCTCCACTCATCTGGCGATATTGAGAGAATCAGCGTTCCAATGGATCAGTCTGAAGTCTTCCAGTAAGAACGTACTCATAACCTTCACACAAGAGTTCACTTGATAAGTCAGCAATTGCACGGTTGTTGATTAATGCATCGAAAGTTTGCATTGATAATCCAAGTGTTTGTTATCTTTCCAATTCTCAAGCCATAAACTTATCATCCTTAACAAATCGCACCTCGAATCATTCATCTTAAGTGCATTTCCAATAGGATCTGATGAATTCTCTCCTTAAAATTAACAATTAGCCACCAAAATGAAACAGTTGAAGAAAATCAACTGTATCTGCTCTTCAGGGAGGTAACAACGAATTGCTGCTATAGTAGTTAAGGCCAAGGGGACAGATTGTTTGTTGTTACCAGGGTGTAAGACTTTATAACCCACTTTGGGTGCTTTTCGTAGATGGGAATTAAGGTCTAAATCTTTCGCTTGTATTTGATGCAAGTGTGACCAGCAAACGAAACCAGCAGGAACAAGCATAGATATTTAATTGGTGATACATGAAATTTCAGGAATCTGGAAAAAAGAGAAGCTAAGAGGTTGTTTCGGATGTTCTTAACTAGGTGCACTGTATCGTATATTAAATATATTTCTGATAAATGTCATTTTGGATTGAAGATTGCAAAATCCTTGAATGAGATACATCTTCAACAAATCCTTGTTGAATTATTGTCCGAGATCAGAGCACGTAGTTGGAAATTTGTTTCAGTTAGAGATATGATACAACCGATTATCATGTCTCTCACGAGTACATGTGAAAACTTGACGAGAGGAATGTTTTTTAGTACAAACGGTGCACATCATTTTAAATATATTACCATAAACGTAATAATATTTTTGTGAATCTCCAAATTATGATCGCACCCAATAAGAGTTGTGCCAGTGAATTGAACTTGGGGGCTGCAAATACATCTTATCAAGAAGTAACACAATATCATTACCAATAAACCCATTGTTATTTAGTGCACAACGCATTACTAGTAATGACAGAATGAGAGTTGGGCTTTCTGAGGCTTTCTGAGAGACTCACTAGGCAGGAGTAAAAATTTAGACAGAAATTGATAAGCGAAATGTGAGATGTATTGTAGCATTAGAGCGAACTTCAGGACTTCAGAGGAATACTTTGGTACTTTAAGACTATAAAAGCATACGCTGAACAACTTTTTTTCTCACGTCCACATCATAGGAACAAGTTGCATTCCGATAATAGCTAGTGAGGTCTGTTAGGAGGTCTAAAGAATGTAGCTTCCCAGATTGCTTGCATATATAAGCTGGTAATGGGAGCGGAACAACTTCATAACTCAAATGGACATGAAGATCACAGTCAATAATGACAGTTGCGATACCAGTGTTTATATTGAGAAGGTATGCTGTTATATCGATTTTGTAATAACAAAGGTGAACCCTTGATATTCTTTTGCACTGTATAAATATGCAATCACGTCTTCGAAAGATCTAATAGAGAACATATCAGAAAATAAGGGCAGTTCCTCCGGGTGGAAGATATTTAGCAGTGGGCTTTCTACAAGGTTTAGGAATAACTGCTTGACTTTGAGGGGTTGAAGAAGGATGCATAGTAGGGATGGGATATAAAGAGGGGTCCAATCTCACTCTTTTTGGGTGTCGAATTAAATATTTTTCCTCAAAGTGATCTCTACACATACTAGCATTAGTAGATGTAGAATAATCTTGTCGCTGTAAAGATTATTGCCATTTTTCATGCAGAGAGCTGTCACTTGGGAAGTTGAACATAGGTTTCGTACTGACTGTGAGGTAACTTGTTTTACATCCTGCAACTGCACATTTCTTAGCCATGTCTAAGTTAGCTATTTTTAAGTTAGCTATTAGTTTATTAGAGAAAATAAGATTTACAAGTTTTAGAAATAATAATTAAATTGAATACTTAACTAAGGGAATGAAGTTGAACAAGTGAAACTTATCGGATAATATTATGCTGAAATTGACAACGCATTCTATATAAATACTGTACAGTATCTAGTCCAGTAGCTTGGAAGTTTTGGCGCCTAAAATTTGACCAATCAAATTCGAATATTTCGGATTACTATATTTTGCTAGTTTACGGTAGCATATCTAGATGTATTTATAGTAGGCTATGTATGGTAGGAAGCTGTCGCAAATTTTTCTTGGAAAATCTTTTATAAATCTATATTAGATCTTACTTTACATTATATGGTTCGAAAATATGATGTTCAAACTCACAACCACTCCAAATCCCATTAAACCGTTGGAAATTAGTTTCGATCCAATTTTTTTAATTTGTTTACTTTATGTATCAATTTTAGACAAATGTAAACACGTAGTTTATCATTTTGATTAGAAAATACGATATTCAAAATCTATGCCCCAAATGATCCCGTGTCAACTGTAGAAAGCTAGTACCTAGCATATTTTGGTATTTGTTTACTTAATGCATATTTTTTAAAAAAAATAAATAAATAAATTATCATATTTATTCTAAATCTATACCCATAAAACCTCATATCAACCGTTGGGAGCTAGTCTCTTGCATATTTACAAAATTCGTCAAATGATGCGAAAATATGTATATAAAGGTGGCAAAATATACATATCCTTTTTTATTGCTATACACTATAATAAATTTAAGGCATCTAGTATATAATGTATGGCTGTAGTATTCATAACAATGACAGTGTATTGTGGTGTCGTACAATGACTTATATTGTGAGTGAAGTCATGCATATTGTATAGAAAAGGTGTGAAAAATTCTCTTAGATCGTCGAACTAAATCATAGACTCTTCATTTGACACCTACATACAAATATTCGTATCGCTATGACTTGCCAATTCTTTAATCAATTCAAACAAACAAACAAAAGTTCCTAGCGTTTTAATATATCTACTATCACAGCCTACGTAACTATAGTTTGTTCACGGTATTTAACCATGGATTACTTCAAGTCTTATGTGCAAAATACAAACTGCATAGCATATCAATATTTTGCTGAAATTTAATGGTGTATAATCAATATGAATACAAAAGAAGTGAAAAATTGTGATAGTTATCTCTCTTGCTACAAACTAACATGTACGTATACGAATAGTCCTTCATATTAATCAAGACCCAATCTCCCGTGGTTATTATGTTGGATGTTTTTTTGCTTAATCGTACTCATTGGGTGCACTCCTGGTTTTCTCGTGCAATTTCACTCAATTCTTGCCTCTTCTTTACCGTTGTTTCGAGATACTGACTGGCTGACCCTGTAACATTTGTTGGAGTACTACCAGTGCTAATGAGCATATCGATTGGTGATATCTGCTGACGGACAAACGCCAACATGTGTGGAGATATTTTATTCGGCACGTTGTCCAGATTATTGCAGTAGAAAGTAACCACTTGAAACAACGACAGCCAGGAATTATATCATAGTCAAATATATTTCAAACATTATGGTTTGTTTACAAAATAGACTTGGAGTAATCCATGTTGAGGTAAATTTCGTACCGTGAATAGGCTATAGCTACGTAGGATGTGATCTACTATGATATTATCTGGATTAATATTGATAACACGTCATTCGATTGAAATCAGCGCAATACTGATTAATCTCTCATTTGCCATCATATTTCCCGAATATGTTTCTACCCGTTTATGGTAGTAAGCTCCTTTCCCTCGGCAAACGGTGATTTCATCGAAAGAAGAATTAGTTGAGGTGAAATTTCGTTTAAAGAAAATTCATCGAAAACAAAATTCATCCAGATTAGTTATTTTAATATTTAGTTCGAAACTAAAAATGAGATCTTGGTCTTGTCACTTTTATACACAATGCCATGGTGGGTTTTGTTTGCATTCACACCTAAAATTAAACTTTGAGAATAGGCCTGTTTTGCTAATACAGTAGAACTCGGATAAGACGTACCCCTTCGGGAAGGAATTATTCGCACGTACTATCAGTAAGTACTTACTAACCGTGGTGTACAACATAGAAATCTATATTATAGATGGATTTTGGTTCAGAAAAACGAGTACGTACTAAACCGAAGAACGTATTATCCGAGTACGTACTAACCGAGTGATACTGTATATAAATAAGTTATTATTCGTTTCGACTTAATATTTGCTTTAAACTGGACTAGCTACTATATGACTAGTGTGTATGCGAGCAATTTAGGTAAATATGTACAATATTTGAATCAATAAGAAAAGATGATTATGTAATTAAACCAACTATTATTAAACATATTGTAGAACTCCCCTGCACCAATTCCAGGGCGTATTAACATGGTAAAAAGCTATTCAAATCTAAAAACAGCTGCTGCAAATTAAGAGCAAAACACAAGGGACATTTTGTTGAATGAGTTAGAAGCTATTCACTTAATTAGAATTAGTGAATTCCCTAAACTAGATCAGTAAAACGTGCTATTCGTTCCTACCAGAGCAGAGGTTTGAAATTTGTTGATACCCTGAGAACGCTAGTAATGTATTCCCCAGATAAATACAGAAATACTCATAAGGGCGAGTTATTCCTATTTTTTACACCAAATAATGATCATCTTTACTCCTCCCAAATTTTGTCTATTTTATGGAATGTTGTGATTGATTTTGCGATGGAACATTAAGTTTTTTGTTTATTATATTTTTATTTCTACTAAAAGCAATCCATGTTGAAAAGAAAAGAATGGTCATGCCTTCTGTCTATGCTTTTCTCTTAAATAAAAGAGAGTCATAGGTTTGACATTTCAAAAATTGCTGAAAATAGAACCTACATTGAACCATAGCCTACTCTAATAATACCTCACAGTAAAATAACCAAGGATGCGGTAATAGCCGAATGAATTAATACATGATTAGCCTAAAATCGTTAACCATGTAGGATAGGCATTAAGAATGTATTACCAGCATATATAAAAATGGCATCAAAGTACATTTTCTAAGCTGTTTTAAGCATACTTCTAAAGGTTATTTAGGTCGAATTTTTGTGTGGAACTAAGATTAGTACGAGTTGATTTGAAAAATTTAGAATTTTTCAATGGCTACTTCCTATTAGGTAATAATACAATTTAAACTTCTAAATTCACAGACTATAGAGTTATGCGACAATTTAGTGTTTTGGTCACATTCTTAAAATCAACTCATAACTCAAAACTCGTTGAATTTAGAAGTTCAAGTTGTATTATCACCTAGTAGAAAGTAGTCCATTGCCTATCAAACACAATCAAATTTGAAAATCTACTTACTACAGTTTGCACGAAATGGCCCAAACTGAGCAAAATGCTTTACCATAGCAACGCAGGAATGTAACAACATTCCATTGAAAAATTCTACATTTTTCAAATCAACTCGTACTAATCTTGGTTCAGAACAAAAATCATACCTTAATACCATTTAAAATAGGGTTAAAGCAGCTTAGAAAATCGCTAAAATTGTCCTTAGAATGACCTCTTGCGCAATGATATGATTGCTAATCGAAATTTTGACAACGGATATATGTACTTTGATGCCATGTTTATATATGCTGGTAATATATTCTTAATGCCTATTCTGCATGGTTAACGATTTAAGGCTAATCATGTATTAATCCATTCGGCTACTAGTCCATAATTTTCGGTCTACTGTGAGGCATTATTAGAGTAGGCTATGATTTAACCTGTTTTCACTGGTGGTGGAAGTTGAAAAAGCGGCTGTCAATGCCCTAGAGAAGAGTTTTATCTCTATTATCAGTAGTTGTTTCTGCCATCTAGCCCAAAGTATGTTTCGTAAAGTTCAGATAGAAGGGCTAAATTATCGGGAAGACAACGAGTTTGCACTCCAATTAAAGTGTTATAATCGATCTCCCATGACGATTTAGCACCTGGTAGCTTTCATTCGCCATAGAAATATTTCATAAATCCACTGAATTCGTTATCAGAAACGAGAAAAAGTTATTCAGTCGCAGTTCAAATTAGTTACATTTTGCAAAATTCCCCAAATGGCACTTTTTTTCACATCACAAAGAAATCTGATGCAAATGGTCTTCAAAATGCACTGATCTGAACATCTTATATCTCTACAAATTTAGAGTGTTCGAGGAAAATGTGTGAGCTAATTTTTCCTAGAATTTGAAGACTCTGGGAAGATAAATTGAAAAGCAGTGGGCCCTGATTCACGATTTTCGCTGCGGACCAGGACACATTTTTTTTCTAAAAACTCACCATACAAAACACATTTCTAAGTCATAGAATCGAAAAATCTTTTAAAATCATTGAGGATATTCGAATTACAATATCTAAGGACCATGATAACTAAGATCGTTTGAGTATAAGAAATTTTATACCTAATGAAGCTTTTGGCAGAACTTATTCCCCACCCTGTAAAACAAAATATAAACACTGGATATGAGAAATACAATAAATTGAAATCAATCGACGTTAAAATTTCTGCGTCATTTGGTATTACGAAAATAAATGGTGTCATTAGTGGTTATGGTAAGTCGGCGTCCTCCCGTGTATATAAATTGCTGCTGAGTACTTAAGTGCATTGACAATACAAAAAACAAATGGACACATCCCGCAAAGTAAATTGGACCAGAGAAGTAGAGTGCAGTCTTATTAACGAAATTGAATCAGCAGGTGAGATTTTTAAAGGCTCAGGAAATTCTGCTGACAAAAACAAAATGAGAAAGCAAAACTGGAGAAACATTGCAGCCAAACTCAACTCAGTACATGGCAATGGAAGAGCTGTAGAAGAAGACATGAGAAAAAATGAACCAACCTAAAGCTAAACGCAAAGTCCAAAGTTGATGCAAGCTTTAGGGAAGTCAGAAAGACTGGAGGGGGTACAAACACTGCTAGACAGGTAGAAGACGAGGATATGCAAATTATATCAGCAGTTAGAAGTATTTCTGACTCTGCAGATCGGGTAACAGAGATGTTTTAAATCACCCCTGCTTTTAGCGGAATTTCAGGTGCTGCTGATCTTTTCAAGCACCAGCTGAGAACAATGAAATTCCAATGGCATCAGCAGTATCAGCTGCAGGTCCCGTTGAATTTGAAGGTACTCCAATAAGTTGAAATCCCGACAACATATACTCGTAAGACATTTTTTGCATTTATCACTATGGACTTTTGCAGAATTGTTATTTCTCAGAATGAATCTTTGCAGAATTGTCATTTATCACAATGAACATTTGCAGAATTGTCGAGATTCATTCGATTGCCTTTATGAAAGCTAAACATTCTTCATTCCGTCCCTCGCGGTTACTATCGTAAACTCCACTCCATCAGCCCCTCGGTTCAGTGATTACTCTCTCACTTTCAATTTTATTAATTTCTTAACAGCAAATGCCTCTTTTCCCTTTTTAATGTAGGTTGATGATTCTACTGTATCTACAAAGCCCATTCTAGACAAGTGACAATTCTGCAAAGAAATATTCTGATAAGCGACAATTCTGCAAAGTCAATTCTTATATCTGACAACTTCCAATATTCTGCCAAATCTGTCTATTTAAAAATCCTGACATATGTAGTAGCTTGCCCATTATTTTACATTAAATATTATTGTTCAGGTTAATTAAATAAATTCTGAATCCAGATGAAGTAAAGTATTACTAACTATATAATACAAAGCATATTTCAACAACTGTATGTATAATAGTGCAAAGCAATAAAGATATACAGGGTGGCTTTTAAGTTCTTTCCCAAGCTTGATTTGGTATAAAATTTATTATACTCAAACAATCTTAGTTATTATGGTCTTTATAGATTGTAATTCAAATATTCTCAATGATTTTAAAAGATTATTCGACGCTAAGACCTAGAACTGTGTTTTATATGGTGAGTTTTGTGGAGATAATATGTGTCCTGGCGCGCAGCGAAATTCGAGAATCAGGGTCCACTGCTTCTGTAAAAAATGTCTCTATAATCGATGTTCCATGACGATTTAGCACCAGACACCTTTCATTCACCATGAAAATAATTCACAAATCCATTGAATTCATTATCAAAAACGAGATAAAGTTATTATTTCACGGGTCAGGTATATTTTGCAAAATCACCCAAAATGGCACTTTTTTTCACATCACCAAAAATCTGATCCAAATGGTTCTCAATATATACTGATCTAAACATCCTATTTTTCTACAAATTTAGAGTGTTCGAGGAAAATGTGAGAGCTAATTTGTCCTAGAATTCGTAGACTCTAGAACAGGCTTGTCCAACCTACGGCCCGCGGGCCACAATCCGGCCCACCGACATGTTAGGGAACTGTTCCCAGTTTTCTAGTGATACTTAATTGAGTGAAACCCAAGAAACTTAATTCTGCAAAACCAAATCGATTGAAACCATTTTAAGAAGGGTGTGATATACATAACTTACTGTATAATCTCATTGGATCATATATGTATAATCTCATTGGATCATATGATCAAACACATAAGGGATTCTCTCAACTAGAATAGCTCATATAAATTCCCTAAATTCCAAATACTTACAAGTAATATACAATCTGAAACTATATCCAATTATTTATTTGCAAATATGTCCACTCCCGTAAGTATTGGAAAGAAAAGGAAAATTGATCATGAATGTCGAGTTTTCAAATCCTCTTGGACGTTTGACTTTTTCGTTGTAGAGCACAATGAGTCCTTATTGTGCTTGATATGTCAGGAGAAGATATCCGTATTCAAAGAATATAATATCAAACGACACTATTCTACTAAACATGCCGTTAAATTTGACAACCTTACAGGGCAGGTTAGAATCGATCGGGTGAATCTGTTGAAAGCTAGCGTTACCAGTCAACAATCTTACTTCAAAACTGCTAAATTAAGTTCTGAAACAGCAACTAAGATCAGCTTTCTAATATCAGAAGCGATTGCTAAGAGAGGAAAACCATTATCTGAAGGGGAATTTGTAAAAGATTGCTTGGACATATTTGTATCTGTGGCATGCCCAGATAAGAAGTCTACAGTAGAGAGCACCAGTCTTTCACACCAAACTGTTGCTAGAAGAGTAGATGATCTATCATCCAACATCGAATCTTCACTAATTAAACGGCTCTATGCTTGCAAATTTTACAGCTTAGCCCTTGATGAAAGCACCGATGTAAGCGATACAGCTCAACTGGCAATTTTTGTACGAGGTGTTACAGAGAACTTTGAAGTAATCGAGGAACTGCTCGACTTATGTCCAATGAAAGACACAACCACCGGACTAGATATTTTCAATGAAGTAAAACGTGTTTTTACGAAATTCAACCTTGCAGATGATAAGCTAAGTGGTCTAACAACTGATGGAGCCCCTGCTATGACTGGAAAGCACAAAAGTTTTGTCAGCCTAATGCTCAAATCAATGCCCTTTCCTATCATGACATACCATTGCATTATTCATCAAGAACAACTTTGTGCAAAGACCTTAGAAATGAAACATGTGATGGAGAATGTTGTTAATTCAGTCAATTTTATAAGGTCGAAGGGACTCAATCACAGACAATTCCAAGCATTTCTTGCAGAGGTAGGGTCAGACAATAACGATGTTATTTACTTTAGTCATGTTCGCTGGCTCAGTAGAGCGTCTAGCCAGATATTGGTCACTACTATAAAAACATTCATGACCATCAAAGGAAAGGATGCAAGCTTTCTGGATGATGATCAGTGGTTGAATGATCTCGCATTCCTAGTTGACATTATCAAGTATCTCATGGAATTAAATCTGAAACTGCAAGGAAAAAAGCAATTAATTAACAACCTGTATGAGCATGTCAAAGCGTTCATTAACAAGCTACAATTATTTCATCAACAATTTCATTTGAAAAATATTGTGCATTTCTCAACTTTATCTACAAGACAAAGTGAAACAGTGGATCATGTTAAGTATTCCGCACTGATCAACAACTTAATCAATGAATTTGAACTAAGATTTTCGGACTTTAGTGACAGATTTACTGAAATGAAGTTGTTTGCAGATCCGTTTGGAATTGATGCCACGAATGCTCCCGATATGTTCCAACTAGAACTAATTGAAATGCAGAATATTTCTGAGATGAAGAGAGCTTTTGCAGAGACTGACCTTGTGACATTCTACGGTCAATATGTTCAATCAGTTAGTATATTTCCTAATTTATCACAACACGCCCTAAAGTTCATTTCCTTATTTAGCAGCACTTATTCCTGTGAACAGCTGTTCTCAATGATGAAAAATGTCAAAAGCAAGTCTAGATCACTCTTAACAGATAATCATCTAATGAGTCTTGCGGATTGCGACATCAAGTACACGAGCAGACATTGACACTTTGTGCAAACAGAAACAATGTCAGATATCGCATTAGACTTTTCTATAATTAAGCAAAGTATGTAGTGTGTAATATACATGATCTTCCGTATTAAATCTTCCTCGTTAAACACCATATGAGTAAAATACAGTCACATTGGCGTAGGAACAGGTCCGCAGCTGCCGGACCAATAATTTTCTAAAAGCTACACTCAGGCTAGAAGCAGCAGGATGAATATTTTTCTCTGAGTAGAATACCGTTACGGACCAATATTAATTAGGTTCCTACGCCCCTGAGTCATCAAGCACAATACAAGTCTAAGGTTGTGCGGCCCTCAAGTAGCTAAATAATCCCTTATTGGGTCCGCGAACAAAAAAGGTTGGACAAGCCTGCTCTAGAATGTTAATTTGAAAAGCAGTGGACCCTGATTCTCGAATTTCGCTGCGCGCCAGGACACATACTTACTTCACAAAACACAGTTCTAGATCTTAGACTAAAAAAAAATTTTTAAATCATTGAGAATATTTGAATTACAGTCTCTAAAGACCATAATAACTAAGATTGTTTGAGTATAAGAAATTTTATACCTAATCAAGCTTGGGAAAGAACTTAAAAGTCACCCTGTCCATTTCATATTCTTCTATAATAGTTTAGAGTAGTATACAACATTTTGTTGAAATTAGGTTTGTATTATAACTAAACAATGCTTTGCTTCATCTGGATATATATTTAGTCAATTACCATAATATTTAATAATGTAAATCAAGTGCGCTTCACTCTCATTAGCTACGCGATACCGAACCCTTTAAAATTAAGCATTGTATAGTACACAAATGGTAAATATGCTCGCTTAGCTCTCTTGCGTTAGGGGCTAACGAACATTTCGTATCACTACTCGCTAGATACCCTCGTTTGCCGCCGCCTTTATCATGCATTCGTTGTCCAGACTTCCCGAAAATGCGCCCTGGTACCAAGCAGGTATAGTCTGGCTCAGTTGTTGTTCAAATAAGTCCAACTGTGCTAGACTCACTTGCTATCACAGTGCATTTGTAGGATGCCTTGATGGCAACTGCATGATAATTGTGGAGGCAAACGCGAATTACTAATTTGTAGTTTGTATCTCCTAAGAAATGAACGTTATAGTGATCATCACTGCCACACAGAACAATACTTATAATTATATAACAACATAATAAATTATAACAACCAGTCATGTATATGTTGTCCTCTCCATCAGACATTTAAATAGTAGTCCTTGTATCAGTCAGTGTTATAACTTGACCACCAGCCCATTAATGTATCATATTAATATGTAACCAGAAGGTAAGTACATCAACATCCCAGCTATCCCGGTCTATGAACTGACCACAAGGCAATCAATGTCCCACGTTTCACCTCTAACCAGGAGGAAGGTAGGTAAATTAACAGCCCAGCAATCCCGGTCTAGTAATATTACACCCTAGCAGTGCTCGACAAAATCCAAAATCAAATCCCTAACCTGATACCAGAGGCCATTCTCGTGTGATAGTCTACCTGAACTTGCCTACTTCCCAGCAGATTTATATCATCCTGAGTTAAGCTACAATTTTCCAAATTATTCAAAGCTAGAGTAAATTTTTGACCATATTTTTCCTCATTATTTCAGTTTATTTTCCCAGTTTGTCAGGGTATAGTCAACATCTTCGACGACTACAATACTTCCATTATTTATTATCAATGGCATCCATCAAAGTTTATATCATCAAGATCTATTCTTCAAGACTTTCGATTGCCAATATTCCGTTGATTTCTACTCAAGCTGTCGACTCTTATTTGAAGTTAATGTGATGTTAATTTTATACAATGCCCTGAAATCGCTTATATTCCGTCTAGTCATATTCCACCCTCTATGAAACATCAACATTAATTGTTCACTATAAAGGTTACTTCGTCTTGGATGATAATATACCTCCGAAAACGGATAACTTTAACTTGACGACGGGGTCTAATCTAAAGGCAATACCTCTTTGATCACCCATAAAAAAGTACCGTAACACTTAAATGCTTCTCTTTGAATAAAGACTGGTCCTAAAACATTTCGTTTTAGGCTGAAATTCATACCATACTGCAAATTCTGCTAAGCATGTATTTTCTAATTGATCAGGTCGTTGTATATAATATTATATATTAAAACGCAATGGTTTTGTTTGTTTGTTTGTGCAGAGTTGATTGAAAGAACTGAGAGGTGCTAGAATGTGAAATTTGGCACACAGGTAAATAATAATGAGTCTACGATGAAGTTCGAAGATCTAAGTGAAATCTTAAAATTATCAACCTTATTTATTCTGGTGTCCCAAAAAAATTCGCATACCCTTCAAATATTTACTTTGATCACTAAATATCAACCAAAATCAAGCAATTTGGAGATGATTTGGTAGTCCCGCAAGGTTGGCACCCCTCGTGCAGATTTGTAATGGGACTTGTCCGGTTTAGGCCTTAAAATTGCAAATGGCATACTGATGCACAAGAAACTAGCAAATTTATATGTGATATATTAGAGGTTGGTTGTAGTATATCACGACAAGCGCGTTTCTATTGCTTGCACTGGCGGACACTTTGTTCCACCATAGGCGCCGTTTGGGTGCGTAGGCTCACATTAATTAATTATAAGGTAGATAACATTCAATAACTTCTGTTTTACTGTTATAATGGGTATCACTCAAAAATCATAAAATTTGTCAATTTACACATTCCATTAAAATTTCTGCCTTCTATTACATAAAATGGCTGAGTTATAGTTGGAAAACTAAAACAATAAAAAGGTGACAATTACGTCATAATTCTATCATCGATGAGTCGCCATTTTCGTCTATGGTCAGAAGTGGAGCCATAGCCAAAAGACTCGGACATACTAGGAATCAGGTTTCTGTGCCTGTCAGTTCCTTCAATTAATTCATGACAGAGTTATACAGGGTGTTAAGAAATTGATGTCCCATTTTGTACCATGCATATTACAATAATGCAAACTAGAAAGGTGTGCTATTTACTTTCCTATGTAATCTCCATTTAATTTAAAACATTTTTTAATGCGAGAAGGCATCCCTGCTATGAGTTCTCTAGTGTCACTGGTGAGAATTCCTTCCAGGGTTCAATTAGTTGATTTTCTAACATTTTTAGGTTTGTTGCGCGCTCCATTGAATCCAGCTTGTTTTGCAGACGTTTCCAATAGGATTTAAGTCTGGCGATTTCGCAGGCCATATATCCTTAGTCCAAAATCCCGGCATATTGTTTTTTAGCCATTCCTGGCTTTTCTTAGAGGTATGTGCTGGGGCTCCATCTTGTTGAAATATCGCATGGGACCTTTCTGGCAACATTTTTTTCTCCAGAATAGTCCCTGAATCTCTCGTTCGAAGCATAGTGGATGTTAGAGATTGCTTCAATATTGTTTCTACATAGTATTCTGATGTCACAGTTTGCCCTTTGGGGATTATGTGGAGGTGTGAGAGTGCTTGATATAACATCACACCCCACACCATGACCTTTCCAGGAAATTTGACCTTTTCAGTCGGGGGGACATTAACACTATATTTTGCCCAAACTCGGTCGTTTTGCTTATTTGGAGTGTGAAATAACTCGAAGGAGGACTCATCCGAGAATAAAACCCTCTGCCAGTTTTCATTTGTCCAATTCTTTCTCTCATTACAGAATTTTAGGCGAGCTGCCCTCTGTTTTTCCGTCAATTTGGGTTGAACCTGAGGTTTGTATGGTCGAACTTTCAGATTTTTGCGTAAATACGTGTGTACCGTCACGTGGGAGATAGAAAACCCTTTAGATTTAAGATTCCTGGAGATAAGTCTTGTGGATTTCAATTTTTTACCGATTGTCTTGGCAATGACCACTTTGGGCACCATAGTGACGGACGTTTTCCTTCCACGGCCCCCCCTGTTCTGTAGAGACTCACCAGCCTTGGACCTCAGCAACCAACGCCGAATGGTACGGACAGATAGCCCTATATCTTTGGCAACTTTTTTAATAAAAATTCCAGCTTCTATCATGCAAACTGCACGTGTTAGAGTTATTAGCTAGAGTTAGAGCTAGAGTTACTTCTTTGACCACGATTATTTCTAGTCTATGAGAACTAAGGATATTTGAAAAAAAGAATTTTTTTGTATCAACACTTTTTAGAATGAATATAAATTCTATTATGTACATTATGTAGAAAGAGAATTTGAAGCTAAAACACGATTAATTTGGTTAATTTATAATCTTATTTGATTTCAAAAAAGGGACATCAATTTCTTAACACCCTTATATCCTTACTATTAAAACTCGATTAATGTGTATATACAAGTATTTATATATTTGTATATATATATACAGTCAAACCTAGTATAAGGGTCACCTGTCTATAGGGGTCACTAATGACCCTAAAACTGTGTATAACGGCCACTACCTGTCTATAATGGCCATCACCTTTTTCACCCTTTTTTTATGTGTTTATTACAGGACCTGTTACGAACGATAAACAAGTTTAATGTAATTCCTTCAAATAATGGATTTCTAAAAACTTGATATTTATCACAATATAATCACCAATTTTGTCCAGTCCCTTGGGTGGCCATTATATACAGATTCTACTGTATATATATCACTGCCAGGCACAGAAGGCTGATTTTTGGCATGTGGAAGTCTTTGGCTATGGCTCCACTAAGTTCTGACCTATGACCAAAATGTCGAATCATCATGGAATTATGACGTCATTGTGCCACTTATTTACAATTGGAAATTTCAGTTTTTCGACTATAACTCAGTCATTTTAGGTGATAGAAGGATGAAATTTTAATAGAATGTGTATATTAATATATCTCAAATATGATGCAACTCTCATCAAAAAATGATGACTCATCACTCTGTTATGACGTCATCATTACGCACCAAAAATTGATAAATTGACAAATTTGGTGATTTTTCATGTGATATCGATTTTAAAGTAACACAGTCGTTTTAAAGATGTTATCTACCTATAATTAATTATTGTGAGCCTAGGCGCCCAAAGGGCACCTCTGGCGGACACTTTGTGTTTGCCAGCCTCGCAGCGGAAGCAAGCGAAGCGCGATTGTATATATATATATAAATAAATATTAATCGAGTATTAATAGTAAAGATATAAAGGTCATTAAAATATATTATTTGCTGATATCAGCAAATAACACGTTTCAATGACCTAAATCTACTGGTACCGGCATTCGTGAAAACAGTTGATACCAGCCTTCATAGTTGAAATTAGTAATTGTCCTAAATAATTATTAATGTAACTATTTTATACTATTGGAATGTTGTGCATCTAAAAAGATTCAAATTTTTGAATTTCCTGGTAAAACCTAATAGATAATGTTGATAATGTAGTTTGATAAATGCTGAATCAAGCCGAATTTAGTGAGTCAGCCTGAAACGAGGTGTTCGCTAGCCCCTTCCTGAAAAAACCTTTATTGTTAAAGGGGCATGCGTAATTTCTGGGACAGGATGGGACAGCATCATTCCGGTTGGCAGTACTTAAATTGCGGGACGGGACGAAAACACCTAATTATACAGTCGAGTCGATTCAGTCCTGTGGACACTTAGTGTCCGCACTCTCGCCACGTAGTGCAAGCAGGCGAACCCTGCTTGTGCCAGAATCTATACGGCATTGATTTTAAAAGGCAATACATCATTATTATCATGATTTGCCTCTTAACCAATAGAGTATACATTCTGCCTTGTGGAAGAAAATTTTGGAATATTCTCCTATATCAGAATTTTATGTATCGATTTGGCGTATGAATATTTAATAGGCCCGTGTTTCCGATGAGCTGTAAAATACCCTGGAATAAACAAACAAGTAAGAAATTCAAATTAAAAAATCACTTCGCACGAAATAAAATCGCGTCCAACAGCGAAATATTTCCAGACATAGTATTCTATAGTCGACCCTATGTTCATAAATAGGGGAGTAAATTCAAATTAAATTTAGCTGTTCAGTAAATGATTCCTGAACATGTTGTACAAATAAAGTAGTTAATCAAATGTATTTTACAAAACATTCCAATTACAAATGCGACATACTAACTTTAGTTTCTTTTGATCGCGGACAGTGAAAACATCGTCTTTTTGCTAAAACTTTTTCAGTACCCTCAATTAGTAAGAAAATAGTACTACTAATATCAGTCAATAAACTATTTGAGTGTGTAGCTATAGGTTGTAAATCTGAAATATGGTGTGGAATAGAAATGGAAGGTAGAACAATAGGTGATGAAATGAGAGGAGAGGACTGTGATGGACCAGTTGGTGGGGCAGAATTAGTTGGTGAAAAAAAAATGGACTCAGGCATTGAAACAGATTCATAGATTAAACTTGATCCGATAGATGGGATAAATGAGAGGCTGGTAGAAGTACAGTGGGAGTCAAAAGGTGAGAGTTCTTAGGGAGATTATCCGTGATACATTTTTTTAATGCATCTGAATAAGTTGGGGGATTTTCTTCGATTAACAGCTAATAGGTACAGAAGCTCCTTACCCAAATATATAAAAATTCTCTTCGATTTTGAGATTTAACATAAATCTGATCAGGGAATTTTAAACAAAATAGTACCCAAGATGCCATGCAACTAAATCCCAATACGTTAAGGAAAATAACTAAAGGCCAACGCCTACTTGCGCGATAAATTCTGTATTCTTTAAACATTTTCCCGATTTTATCCACTCCGGATTTGTTATGATTATATTCCTAAATTATAGTTGGTTTTGATTTTTTGGAATTGGTAGGAATTATTTTACACGAGTGGATATTTGATCGCAACACCACGCTTATATTCTTTTTCGGAATATAAGAGAGAAGAGATGCTTGTGAATCTTCACAATACTACATGATACGTGATGAATAGGGTGGTAATCCCTTAATATCCTTTACCGTTTTAGGTATTTCTCTACGTATTTTTCTAATTGTGCCTAAATAATAAATGCCCTTTTGGGATAAAGAATTCGAAATGGACAATGAAGTAAAAAATTGTCTCCACAAATAATATGTCCTGCGTCTAAAACCGAAGTTAACCTAATCTTTTGGGGTATTGGATACAGCTTGCTTCCCGCAATATACAGCGAAATTTACAGGGTAGAAGTTTCTTGAATCGGATAAAACATATATTTTTATGCCATATCTATCAGGTTTGGAAGGAATATACTGACGAAAATGGCATCGACCCTGTATCTACATAATTGTTCGTCGATGGTCAGCCAACAGCCAGGGGAATAAGCAGCTATGATATTGGCTCTAATGCTATCTATAACATCTCGAATAGGGGCCAATGAATCGGTTTCCTTCTTTATCTGTCCAGTAGCAATTTCATCGAAACTTAAAAATCGTTATCTATTCTTAAAACGATTCCTTGCCATGGTGGCTCTAAAGAGTGGATTTGATTTATTATTGTCATCTGAAAAGAGGTTATCAAGAGTTTCCTTATGTAACCAAAATAAACCGATTTCTATCAGAGGCCAAAGAAAGCATATAATTATATCAAGGTAATTGGATGAAAATAAGGTTTCTCCGAAAAATTCGGATGTTTAGGATTCGTGATCGTAAGAATATTTAGAATTATATTATCTGAGAAAAACAATTTGAAAATATCTATACAGTAGAAATAGATTAGAAAAGAAAACAAATAAAGGAAATATGTATATTTTAGTGCTTCCAATACTATTACTATATTGGAACATATCGCTCTAATATAATAGTAAGGAAGCACGAAACTAATCGACATTTGGTGTCCGCGGTGCGACTGTTTTTTGTCAATACAAGTATATGGCAGAGAAGTATCTACAGAGGTGTGAGGAGGGCTAGGGGAGCCATGGAATCCCATGATATATTTTATAGGATTGAGAGTTCAGATTTTGCACTCTGATTAGATTGATATGACATAATAATAAAAAGGTTTTTATGCCAATAATAAATAATTTCATTTATTTTCTGACCATTTGAAACAATATGTTGTTAACTGAGATTATCTGAAAATGACTATCTAGTTCAAGTTAGGCCAAGTCAAAAATCGATCGTCGAATATTTTTTCCAGAAATCTATTACGGTGATTTTTGAAACTATTAAACAAACTAAACTGAATCAGTTTGTCTAATTAAGTCAAATTACCCTACCGATAAGGTATAAATATTCGTGTGAAGTAGGGGTGGTTCCAGCTGCCAGGAATTCACCGACATGAGGGCTAAATTAGAGTTCTTTTTTTAAAATTTCTTCCAATTCTTCCTCTGACAGGTTAATTTCCCGACGGGGGGATGTGGCCCCTCCTCCCTTGGCGCCACTCCTGATGTGAATTGACATATCCTTAATTGTATTACAGATGCCTCCGCATTGGGACACTTTGTTCCCTGTTTTTTGTCCCGATTAAGCAGAGTTCCCAATTAACCGATGAAATTTACAATTAGCTTATATGTAAGGGAACCATTCCGTTCCTGGATACCTGTCCCAATTAAGCGGATGTCCCGATTAAGCGGAATTGACTGTATAAACAAAAATCTGAGTGTGTATGTGAAAATATAGAATATCCGAGATGAGGGCATTTTTCCAAGGAGGAAATTTTCCCTCCTCCGTTTTTGAATGAATATGTTATTAGAATTTCGGAAAAAAAATTATTTTGGGAGAATTTCTTTACCAATATTTAAATCGAGTATATTCAGAAAAAGCCCTCTTTTTCGGAAATTTCTTATAAGGTCACCTATAAGAAATTCCAGATTTTGACTGTTGAAGCGACATTTGGGGACATAGTCTATAATTTAGGAACAAAATTGTCTTTTGAAATATTATCTGGGAATGTCTCGCTCCATCTGGTCTCATCTTTTAAATAAAAACTGTGGGGTCATTAGATCCATCAGAAATCTCAATTGTTGAGTTTGATCCTACATCATCAAATAATTCTTATCCTGAATCTGACGAATCAGAGCTAAAGCTAAGGGAATCTTCCTCTGAATCAGAATTTCCTCATCAGATCATTCAGCTTTCTTTTAGAAGCTGGGGGTAACCAAATAAAAAGTTATATATCTCTATTCCTGAATTAGCTAAATTAAAGCAATAAATAAAGGATTAATATTGAATTATATGTAGGTGAGCTACAATCTTTGGTCTGTCATGTAACACGTAATGGATATTCCATAAAAATAGATTAGATAAGTTAGTTTCAGATATTTATGTTAGAGGATCTCACTTACTATTCTTAATTGTGTCAGTTATATATCAATCCCTGGCTAACTTAATATACGGTTATATATGTCACCGAGAAGGCCATAAAACGAAGTGGCCAGTTTTAACACAGTCAAAATTTAATTAGAACGATAAATCAAAAACGCTTCCTATAGACATTTGAAATGTATCATTACAATATACAAAAATTTTATCAGAGTATCCAATTCCGCTGTCAAAAATTTGATATGTCATCATGTGATTCCGCAATAGGCTCTTTTTAGAGCGTAAATGTTGCTGTTCTAGCTCAGATTAAACATCGTAATCTGCATATCAAAAGCTTGATTTTTTGATAGAGCAACAATAGGAAAACCTCCCAGCCAAAAAATCTGAAAGTTTTGGTTGGAATGTCTATGCATTCCTCAGTTGGTATGGAAGCAAAAAATTGCATGTTTAAGCCATAACTCGAATTGTATAGATCGTAGACACTTAGAAATTATACCATTTAATCCTTAAGTTATTACTTCCTATATAAGAATAATATTATTCGCATGTTTATTTTCATTATGTTCTGAGTTATCTCGGATTTTATCACGATCTATAGAGAAGTATTGAGATGTGACAAAACCCTAGATAACTCAGAAAATATTGAAATAGCTATGTTAATAGTAGTATCATTCTCATATAGTAAGTAATAGTTTACGGATTAAATGGTATATAGTATCTTCGTGTCTACGATCTATACATTTCGAGTTAAGGCTAAACATGCAATTTGGTTTCAATAGCAACTGAGGAATGTATAGACATTCCAATTAAAATTATCAGATTTTTGGCTTGAGGTCTTCCTATTGTTGCTCAATCAATGAATTAAGCATTATAAATACAGATAACGATGTTTAATATGAGCTGGAACAGCAACATTTTCCGCTCTAAAACGAGCCTATTAATCACATGATGACATATCAAATTTGTGACAGCGAAATTTGATTCACTGCTATAATGTTTATATATATGGTAGTAATACATTTCAAATGTCTATCGGAAGCGTTTTTGATTTATCGGTCTAATTAAATTTGACTGTGTTAAAACTGGCGTCTATGTTATATAGTCTTCTAGGTGACATATATATCCGTATATTAAGTCTGCTATGTTCAATCCAACGAATTGCCTGTTCGAGATGTTTGTCCGAATTGTTTGTAGAATTAGCAAGTCGTAGATATACGAAAATTGACATGTAACTGTCAAATGATGAGGAAAAAAGTTTTATGTTGTTTTACATCTTCATAGACACAAGCGCGCTTCGCTGCACGGCTGGCGGACACTTAGTGTACACCGGAGGCGCCCTTCGAGTGACTGGGAACACATTGATTAATAATAAGGAGGATAACATCTATAAATACGTCTGACTTACTGTTAAAATCGATATCGCAGGAAAAATCACCAAATTTGTTAATTTTTAAATTATTGATTCGCAATGATGACGTTGTAACAGAGTGATGAGTCATCATTTTTGGACCATTGTTGTATCATTTGTGAGATATATTAATATGCACATTCTATTACAATTTCAGCCTTCTATAACATAAAATGGCTGAGTTATTGTCGAAAAACTGAAATTTCTAATTATAAAAATGGTGACAATTACTTCATAATTGCATGATCATTGGAATTTTGATCTGAGGTCAGAGCTTAGTGTAGCCATAGCAAAAAGACTCTCACATGCCAAAAATCAGCTTTCTGTCCTTTTGAAGTTTTACGTTACAGATATACAGTACCCGGACAAAAGTATTCAACCACCGCAGAAACTTCCATACAAATAGTATTAAAGTAGATCTATTCATAAAGGAATACTTACTCAAACTGTTAGGAATACTCTATTTTTGATTTAAAATTATAAATATCTACCTTTGATACTTGATGCTAATTGTCCCGAATCACGGCCATTATATATGATGGCGATTAGCGATATAAAGTGGCAGGGGTGATAATCTTCTGAATAAGAATAAGTATTTATATTGAAAGTTTGCAAAAGTTAGTAATTCAGATGAGTAGTTTAAGAATCTGAAATCAAAAATATAATATTTCTTACTGTTTGAGTTCATATTCCTTCATGAAAAGATCCACTTTAATACTATTTGTATGGTGGTTTTCGTGGCGGTCGAATACTTTTGTCCGGGTAGTGTATATATATATAAACAAATAAACATTAATCGAGTTTTAATAATAAGGATAGTAATATATATATAGACTAAATACGTATCCTTACTATTAAAACTCGATTAATGTGTATATATATCAAGGTTGAAACCCCTTCAACCAAATACCATTTTAACCGAATAATGGTCAGACCAAATAATTTGGTTAACCGAATAATGGTCAAACCGAATAATTTGGTTAACCGAATAATGGTCAGACCAAATAATTTGGTCAACCGAATAATTTGGTTAACCAAATAATACTTGATTATATTTTTGCATAAATGTTTATATAAATATTTATACAAAAATATATTCAAGTATAAGTAAGCCAATTATATTTATTTGTGTTCGGACCACTTCATGTAAGAACATGCGATTATTGTGTTGGGAAAGCATGCAAATTATTTGTTTGGCCAAATATTCGGTTGACCAAATTATTCGGTTAACCAAATTATTCGATTGACCAAATTATTTGGTTGACCAAATTATTCGGTTGACCAAATTATTTGGTTGACCAAATTATTCGGTTGACCAAATTATTTGGTTGACCAAATTATTCGATTGACCAAATTATTTGGTTCTCAACCGAATACCAAATAATGATATTTGGTTGCAAACCAAATATCAATTATTTGCAAATAATATTTGGTTAAACCGAATAATCAATTATTCGGTTTCAACCCTGATATATATATATATATATATATATATATATATATATATATATATATATATATATATATATATATATATATACATCTGTAACGAATTGATTGAAGAAACTGCCGGGCGTAGAAAGCTGATTTTTGGCATGTGGGAGTCTTTTGGCTATGACTCCAGTAAGTTCTGAGCTCAGACCAAAATGTCGACTCATCATGGAATTATGACGTCATTGTCACATTTTTAAAAGTTAAGCAACACAGTTATTCGGGCATAACTCAGCCATTATAGGAGATAGAAGGCTGAAATTTTAATAAAATATGTATACTAACATGCTTCACATATGATACAACTATCATCAAAAAATGATGACTCATCACCTTTTTATAGCGTCATCATTACTCATCAAAATTTTAAAAATTGATACTTGTATTTTTGGTGATTTTTAGTGCCATATTGATTAGATCAGTGGGACATACGTATTTAGAGATGTTATCTCCCTTATAATTAACCAGTGTGACCCCAGGCGACCGAAGGGAGCCTTCGGCAGACACGAAGTCTCCGCCAGCCGCGCAGCGCAAGCAAGCGAATCGCGCTTGTATGTATATAAATGTAACGAATTGATCGAAGAAACTGCCAGGCGCAGAAAGCTGATTTTTGGCATGAGGGAGTTTTTTGGCTATGGCTCCACTAAGTTCTGACTTCGGACGAAAATATTTACTCATCATGGATTTGTGATGTTATTGTAAACTTTTTTATGATAAATTTCAGGTTTTCGACCGTAACTCCATTTTAGGTGATAGAAGGCTGAAATTTTAATAGAATGTGTATATTAAAATACCTCACATATGATGCAACTAGCATCAAAAAATGACTTTGTAAAAGAAGTCATCATTACGCATCAAAATTTTTAAAATTGACAAATTTGGTGATTTGTCGTACGTTATCGACTGAACAATAGGGCAGATCTATTTGCAGATGCCATCTCCCTTTTAATTAATCTAAAAAGACTCCAGGCGCTCAAATTGCGCATCTTGCTGACACTTTGTGTCCGCAAGATCTGCTTGGGTGGTGCAGTGGTTATGGCGTTTGAACACCGTGACTTAGGCCATGGGTTCTAACTTTTCCCTAGTCATTTGCATTTTGCTCTCAATTACTTTGCTTCGGTGATGTAATCTGAGCCTACACTCTTGCAGAACCTTAGTAGGCTGAAAGCACTAAGGATGTCATCTTGCTAAAGGTATTGAATCAATAGCGTATTTAGCAAACTGTATCTAGCGTCGTTTTTATAATCTAGGAACGTAACCCCACTATTCTCATTGAACTAACGTCTTTCCGTTCGCGATTTTGCCATACGCGACAATTCTCTGGAACGTAATCTCCGCGAACGGCGAGGGATACCTGTATATGTATTTGTGTATACAGAGTGTAACAAAAGTGTTGTCACCTTTGAATACAAGCTCTAATTAATAGTTGAACAAAATTTGATAATGGGAAAGGAAAAGTGTATTTCGCAAATGGTGTGATGTCACGAAATATAGTAATACGTGATAGCTAACGATAGGCTAAGAGTTTTGTATTTGATTACTGTTGGCTCGATTAGAAATTTCATTTTTTCGACTATAACTCAGCCATTTGAGGTGATAGAAAGCTGAAATTTTAATAGAATGTGTATATTAGTATATCTCAAATATGATACAGCTATCATCAAAAAATGATGACTCATTACTCGATTATGACGTCATCATTCCGCATCAAAAATTTAAAAATTGACAAATTTGATTATTTTTCTAGTGATATCGATTTTAACAGTAAGACAGACGTATGTAGGGATGCTATCCCCCTTATTATGAATTAATTTGAGTCCAGGCGCCCAAAGGGCCCCTCAGGCGGACATTAAGTGTCCGCCAGCCGCGCAGCGCAAGCAAACGAAGCGCGCTTGTATCTCTAATTTTGAAATGCTATTTGTCAATAAATGGTACCATCAGGTTTGCAATAGGCGACTTCCTATTCACCAATAATACACATTTGCTTGGGTGGTGCAGTGGTTAGGGCGTTTGAATACCAAGACTTAGGTCGCGGGTTCTAACCTCGCTCTAGTCATTTGCATTTTACTCTCAATTGCATTGCTTCGGTAATGTAATCTGAGCCTACACTCTTGCAGAACCTTAATGAGCTGAAAGCACTAAGGATGTCATCTCGTTTGAAGGTAAAGTTAAGTCAGGTGCTATCTTTCTTGCCTACTGTTAGCCGAGTTTTTCTCTGTAACACTCTCTCATATGCATACACACATGTCGCATACATCACAGTCAGCAACTATCAGTAGGTCTAGCACTTCACCCAGATTGTAAACCCCCTGAGAAAATATTAGCATGGATTCGGGGGTATATAAATCTATAAACTTTTTTAACTTTTTCAAAGAATATAGTGCGATTATTTCTTGAAATCTAAATATACATTTCCAGACAAAACTATGTTCACACTACATTACAGTCTATTAAGTATATTCCATAGTTTATCCTCGTGGAAATGCATTCAAACGTTAAAATATTCAAATATTTTGATTTAAAATTCGCATTCTACACATTGTATATGAATTATCAAAATAATAAGTTTACTGATTCGATGAATTATTGAGCAATATCACTATGTGCCTTTTTCAACAATCTGTAGATTGATTAAAGCAAGACACAAGCTGCAGAATGTGGCACATACGGATTATTTTTTAGTGTGCTTCCTATATTATTATATTGAATCTATGATCCAATATAATAAATAGTAGCAGTACTAAAATGAGTGCTGGTGTATGGCAGGCCAGCCGGCCTTTAAGTGGTCCGCAGACCAGAGTTTAGAAGATATCGCCCTGAAATCTTTTGTGAAGCTGCGGACATATATGTAGATGTGTACCTACTCATACGATTTTCAATATATGCTAAATCATCATCATTACAACAAGAAGAGCTAAAAACTTGAGATTGGTAACACTCGTGAAATAAGAGGTTCTCTAAAACCTATTTCATTCCTAGATCGATCGGACATAGGATCTCAGCAATTTACGGTTAAAGATTTTATCGCGTCATCATCGCCTAATTTTAATGATAAATGCCTATTAGAGCTCAAATTTTAATAGTTTGAGATAGACAATTGTTCAATAAAGTGTTTAATATAGACGTCTCAACAAAATTATCTTAATTAATTTTGCTGACGCCATCATGATCACACAGCCAAAATTTACATCCACGATTTTAGTCCTACAAACTTTCATTGATGTAAGAAAAGCCCGGGCTAAAAGTGTGCTTCCAAATTCCTTGGATGAAATGTATTTTGTCATCATCCAAGGAATGTAGAAGCACACTTCTGGTCTGTCTGTGAGGGGCTTTTACCTTTGAAATGGGTATTTGAATTAAAATAGTCTAAATCATTAAATTTTGGATAATTTTGCCATTATGAATGATACTGTATTATAAATAACTTTATACTTGTAACACAAATTGTATCATAATCTCGAAGTATCCAGTTTATTAGATATAGTTTAACTTTATGTTATGGTTTCAATAAAGTATTTACAAATAAATCGAGATAACAAATAAAGTGAAATATATTAATATACACACTCTATGAAAATTTGATCCTTCTATCGCTTTAAATGGCTGAATTATGACCAAAAACTAAAATTTCTAATCATAAAAAGGTAACAGTGACGTCATAATCCATGATGATTCAACATATTCGTCTGAGCTAAGAACCTAGTCGAGCCAAACACAAAAGACTACTATATATATAAGCATATATAAGTATATATAAGCAGCCCCCCTTGGTCATCGATTATTTGCGGTTGCAATTAGCGTTATTTAGTAATAACATTACAACTAGTATTTCCCACAGCCTTCGTAACTATAGCCTTTTCACGGTATTTAACCATGGATTACTTCAAGTCTTATATTCAAAATACAAACTGTATAGCATATCTATATTTTGATGAAATTTAATGGAGTGTAATGAATATTAATACAAAGGAGGTGGGAAATTGTGATAGTTCTCTCTCTTACTACAAACTAACATGTATACGAATAGTCCTTCATATTAATCATGACCCATAGCTGTATATAAGGCCTCAGAGTAACTTGACTAGGGATGCGGGAGAAGATGGTTGAACTAATACATGAGCTGCCTTAAATCATTAACAAAGCACAATAAAGCATCGGAATGTATTACCAGCATATATAAATATGGTGTCAAAGTACCCATATCCGTTGTTAAAATTTAGATTAGTCACCATATGGTTGCACAATAGGGTATATTTGTGACAAATTTGGTGATTTTCAGAGGTCGTTTGAGGACACTTCTAAGTGTTTTTATCATAAAACTTTTCACATATAACTATTATGTGAATGTGTTAATACGAAATTTTTTGGATTTTTTTAATGGAATGTTGCTACATTCCAGTTTTGCTATGGAAACGTGTTTTGGTCAGTTGGGGTCATATCTTGAAAACCGCTATAGCTAGACATTCAAATGTGATTCCATTTGATAGCAAATATACTACTTCCTATTAAGCGATAATATAATTTCGACGTCTAAATTCAATGGTTTACGAGATATTCGACAAATTACCAAATGTGACCAATATGATAAATTATCTAATAACTCGTAAACCATTGAATTTAGACAAATAGATTATATTATCACTTAATAGGAAATAGTCTATTGGCTATCAAATGGAATTACATCTGAATGTCTAGCTATCGCGGTTTTCAAGATATGACCCCAACTGACCAAACACGTTTCCATAGCAACACTGCAATGTAGCAACATACCAATAAAAATTAATTAACCCATTCACATCTTAATTCTATGATAAAAATTTTATAATAAAAACACTTAGAAGCCCCTTCAACGACCTCTGAAAATCCAAATTTGTCACAAATATAGCCTATTGCGCGCAACCATATGGTGACTAATCTAAATTTTAACAACGGGTATGGGTACTTTGACACCATATTTATCTATGCTGGTAATACATTCCTAAGCTCTATTGTGCTTTGTTGATGATTTAAGGCAGCTCATGTATTAGTTCAACCATCTTCTACCGCATCCCTAGTCCCAAATCCGCAAGTTACTCTGAGGCCTTATATATACTAGGCTATGCATGACCCAATCTCCCGTAGTTATGTTGGATTTTTTCTTGCCTTGATCATACTTCCCCCGATTGGGTACACTCCTGGTTTTCTTGTGCAATTTCACTCAATTCTTGCCTCTTCTTTACTGTTGTTTCGAGATACTGACTGGCTGACCCTGTAACTTTTGTTGGAGTATACCAGTGCTAATGAGCATATCGATTGGTGATCTCAAACGCCAACATGTGTGGAGATATTTTACTCGACGCGTTGTCCAGATTATTGCCGTAGAAATTAATCTCTTGCGTGAGGTGCTCGCATACTTTCAGCTGACTTCTTTTTAAGCGCTCTCACCACAATAAACTTGCTAAAGCAGTCCTGGTCATCTACAGTTCTAGGCCCATCTAACTCATCTTCTCTAAACTCCTTTATATTACCAGTTCCATGCTCTCCCATATCCTCGTCTTCTTCGCAGACTTGTTCGGCTGCTTCTTCAGGGTATATGACAATTGGGAGTCCCAATTTACACTTAAATATGAAGGACAATTAAGAAGATTGATGGGCTTGGCATCAGAGTATCTTTTAAGGAATAAAAAAATATTTTTTACGTTTTTGGGGGAATACAAAAATATTCTCCCCGGAATTAAAATTTTCGATACTTGTACTATAGTTAGAGTTTCCTGTCGCCTTTCCCCATTGAGTTTCCTCAAAGGATGTATGGACTGCAGACCGTTGATGGAAAACCTTAGGTCAACATTTGATGGAAAACCTTAGGTGTACATGACCATTAGGTTGAATCATCAGTAGGTTTAAAAACTTTTTGCAGAGCCAGTCCAATTTGCTGGATGCTATTTTTTATTTTTTTTGTATGTGTAGGTTGTAAGGGCCAAAAAGCAGAAACCGAAAATAGCCGGATAAATGATTCAGTCTGACTCCGACTCCGAAGCGCTCTCAACGAGTTATGCTGCCAGCTTGGCCTTCGCGCCAACCTTTGCAGCCCTCAGTTTCCTCTCTCCGTCCTGCTCTGCGGCAGGCTCCGCTAGTCCGGGCCCTTCCTCTTCGGGCTATGGTTCAGCATCAGAAAGGGCATTAGGGTTAAGGGCCTGGGCAAGTCTTGGGCGCTTGTGAGGTCCTGTGGCCAAACCTAACGGCCTCTCACGGCGCTGCTTCACTGATGACCAATCCTTCAGGATTTCTTCGATGACCTCATCCCCGACAGAACCTGCCCCGAGAGTCTTAGACTGCGAGACTCTGACGCACGCCGAAAGGTGGACGTGAAGCTTGCGCCTGAACTTGCTCCGAAGACGCGACAGGATGCTGAAGACACGCTCGTGGGAGAAACGGCTCTGGCGAGATCGCGGTAGATTTCCATGCATTGCTCACATCGACTTCAGCTGCAATGACATCAAGGTTAATGCTGTCAGCAGTAGCTCCGGAGCTCAACAGGTCGTCGATCGCACCACGAATCTTCTTGTAGTCGAGCAGGAAATCATCTGGAGTGCTCTGCCAGTCGAGATGTGCAAACTTGTTCTGAAAGACCTCGAATTTCTTATTCGCCACAACGTCGGGGTATGTCACGCCCACATGCAACAACCCCAGCCAAGCAGTTTCCGAAATGGGTACACGAGAGCCAAGGTACACGGTGAGATCGTCGCGAAGGGCTGCCACCTCTGGTGCAAGACCACTCATACTTTCAAGCTCTCTACGTGTGTCTGCGAGCTTCCTTACGGCCTTGTCGAGATCGAGATATCTGGCTTGCAGTTTTCCCGTCAGCTTCCCCATGGGCCTCAGAATCCTCAGCATGGACTGCAGCTCTTCGAAACAATTCTCCAGCACATTCAGAATGCTGTCCTCTGCGTCGGTGATTCTTTCCGGATCTTTGGCGTTCACGTACGCCTTGAGGGCTTCCGATGTTGCACGAGAGGCGAACACTTCGAGGCACTTGAGTTTTGAGAGCCAGCGAATCTCGAAGAGCGCTCCCGGAACCTTTACCCGCCCGAACTCGACTGCAAGATATTGCAATTCCTTTCGCTTCTGCGAACTTCGATTAAACATCCCATAAGCAGAACGCATAACAGACTAGATCTGCCTGCAGAGCGGGGCGACCGTGCCCAGAGGACTGAGGATAACGCTAAGTCGATCCTGTGTGCCAAACAGTGAGTTTTATGCCCGCCTTCACTTCGAAATCACTCACCGCTTTCTTCATTGTGCTACATCCATCTGTGGCCCACCCAACACACTTGTTAACGTCCACACCATCTCTGAGATCCAACCCCACAAGGTAGACACAAAAGAGGAAGCCTTTGCATTTTGCTTGCAGATTAAGTCCCATAAAACAATTTCGATTTTTCCATCTGGCATGACGCATCTGACGAGTATTGCGACCCAATCGTCCAAGTCGTTTGTACTATCGAGAATCACAGAGTGAAACTTCGAGTTTTTGACGATTTGAATGTGTTTCAGTATAACAGTGTCACAAGCTCCAGAAATTCCCAACCCGCATCAGTCGACCAGTGATGGCTCACCTCCACAAGAGATCCGTCGAGACTTGACGCTTATTTCAGTAGGGAACGATACTTAGCGAGAGTAATCTCCTCCCTCGCCAAGAAAGAACAGACCGAACTAGATCGCGCTTCTTCTTGATAGCTTCCTCATTCTCCTTCCGCCTTTTCTCTTCAGCCAAAACCATATTCCTCTCCCAAAAGTCATCATTGCCCTGCACAGTGTCAGATAATTTGACATTTTGTATAGTGAAAAGCGATTTCTGAGTTTTTTCATTGACTGTGCGCCACACTTTCCAGACCCCGCCCTTCGGGTTTTTCGCACACCATTTGCAACGGTATTCGTGCCTAGTTGCCGAGATCGAGCGAGTCTCAATCCAAGGATAATCCTGCTTCCACGCAAAAAGCTTCTCGGAAACCGAAAGAGTGGGTTTTTTGGACATGAATAGTGTACCAGTAGTGGTTATTAGTGATGAAAAAACTAACGAGAAAAAACTTTTGACAATGCTACTATTAATAGTCTATTATGCTAGCCTCCGAAAAATAAAAAAATATTTTCACGAATTCTGAATTTATAAAAAATATATTTCCGAACAAAATAATTCTAGATTAATAAAAAAATGTGCTTAAAAGATACCCTGTTTGGCATTTCCGAAGACCAGACGTTTTCTGCAAACTTTCTCCACTGTACCGTCACCCACCCTGGGGAATATCGAAGTGAAGTAGTATATCCTCGTCACAGAAATGTCTCACACAGATGAAGACTTGCCAATTTCCATGCATCATCTCTTGGAGAAACCGTCGCCATTCATCTTGCATTTCCTTGGATCAATAATTCAACATCTCAAACACTGGAACGTAATCAGTGACATCGTAATTGGAGCAGAAGTTGGCTACACTACACCTATTTGGCTTACTACTAAGAGAGGTGTACGAGTGCGTGTGGATTAATAAATTAGGAATTACTAGTAGGAAGAAAATGTATGAAATATTGTACTCTTAGGTAATACAAATATAAACTAACAATGATACTTATCCTATATTATACACTGCATTTTATCGTATTCAAATTTATTTCAAACTTATGGTTTGTTTACAAAATAGACTTGAAGTAATCCATGGTAAGGTAAAATTCGTACCGTGAATAGGCTATAGTTACGTAGGCTGTGAGTATTTCCAATTCTTGAAATTACTTGTATGATTATTGGCTCGCTAATAATAATATATGTACTAGGTGGGTATTAATTCTAGGAACTTAATCCCTGTTGTTTCCATTAACTACCAGTTTCGCCGTTCGAAGTATTTCTCGTAATCAAAAAGACCGTAAGTTGGCATGATTGTGAAGGACACGCTTCTTCCCCTCAGAATCATGAATTTGGACTACCTAATTTCCAAAGTTTCGTTGGCATCGTCCCTAAAAACGTACATCTATAGAGTCATCAGAATTGGATCTCTTTCGTAAATAGGATTTAGTTACACAGAAACAGAAAAATCTAGTATAAAAAACATCAACAGCACAAACGAAAAAGATTACGTTCATTGAATACGTATATTGAAACTCAGGCACTATAATTCAATTTTCTGAACCTCTTCGCCATTAGTAGAGTAGTAACATTGCATAGTTATTTATTCATAATCGTTTTATCTTCTCTAGAGCAGGTATCTTTCAGAAATATACACATGTAAACGAAGATCGATATTTATCAAATTTTAGAAAAAATATCATTCACATTGTCTCAGTGGCGTCGTGTTGGCCTAAATTTAAATTTGGAGTACTAGTGAAAATGTCGTGGGCCTATAAAATATCTAGAGGTCCTAGAGAAAATCCAGGAGAAGGGAGTCATAAATTATCCAGTAGGCTTAAAGTTTTTCTGGGAGATGGGTACGAGGAGATATCCGAGGAAGCCATGAGCGACCCATGCCCATAGAGCACAACGCCACTGCTTTGCGTCTCTCAGGAGGCACAATTTAACATTTAGAAAGCAACTGAACATTTGAGTTTGAAGAGATTACTTTATAACATATCATAAAATAACCGGTTAACCGAACGCGATAATCCAAATCGGTCAAGCTATCACCATGATTTAAGATATACTTTACATCCTAATATTAAAAAATATAAATAGAAGTAAGTGTACTTCAGCAAAAATGAACTTAAATGTGGACTAAATTATGTCTCTCATAGATTGCTAAATAGTAAATAACAAGCAACTTAGGCTACAATTTAAAAAACCTATAAAGTATAGCGAACTATTCCCATTAATATTTGAGGAAAATGACAACATATATTCAGTAGAAATGTGGATTTCAATCATAAAATCAATAATAAAGAGCTTTAATATCAACAAGCGCGCTTCGCTTGCTTTTGCTGCGCGGCTTGCGGACACTGTGTCCGCAGAGTTGCCTAGTGGGCGCTTGGGGATATTAGAGAAACAATAAGTCACTTTCTTGTTCTCTACTAGGTATGCTGAATTGTCATTTGTCTGCAGTTATTGTCATGAAATCAGAACTGTAGCAGAAAATTTTGGTTCGTGATATATAGAATTTACTTCTTATTAAGTCAACTAATCCTGAATGTAAGGTCAATTTGAATCCACAAAGTTCACATTACTAAAGTTTATTATACTTGATTAATCAACCAATTTCAGGCCATGTCGTTAACAACAATTAAAGTGTGTTATATGCAATGATCAATCAAATCGATCATAAAATAACTTTTAACAATCTAATTATAGACTAAAAATAGCTGTATTCAATCATTTATATGAAATAGAATCGTGTGATCGTGAATCGCATTATAAAAGTCTGATAATTGATTGGTTCTCACATGAACCAATGAATTTCAATCACAAATAGTCCTTTTGATTGTATGCATAAGTCACTACTATTTGACCCCAATGTATTTGCATTATAAAATGATCGAATTTGATTGGTCAGGACATTTTGTCACCTATCTCGATCTTAGAACTCCATTCTAGTTTCATTATTACTTACTTGTGTGCCAAATTTCACGTTTCTAGCACCTCCCAATTCCTCAATCAATTCGCACAAAAAATATTGCGATTTAATTAATAGAAGCGCGCTTCGCTTGCTTGCACTGTGCGGCTGGCAGACACTTTGTGTCCGCTGGAGGAGATAACATCTCTAAATACATCTGTCCTACTGTTATAATCGATATCGCATGAAAAAACACCAAATTTGTTAATTTTTCAATTTTTGATGCGTAATGATTACGTCATAACAGAGTGATGAGTTATCAATATATTAATATACATATTCTATTAAAATTTCAGCCTTCTATCTCCTATAATGGCTGAATTATGCTCGAACAACTGTATTGCTTAACTTTTAAAAATGTGACAATGACGTCATAATTCCATGATGAGTCGACATTTCGCTCTGAGCAAAACTTATTGTAGCCATAGCCAAAAAACTCCCACATGCCAAAAATCAGCTTTCTGTGCTTGGAAGTTTCTTCAATCAATTCGTTGCATATATATACACTAACCGGACAAAAGTATTTGTACACTATATTCTTCCCCATACAAATAGTACTAAATTGATCTTCTCATGATGGGAAAAGTATTCAAACTCTAAGAGCTATTAAGAGTCTGATTTAAGATTCGAAATCTTCACATTCGAATTAGTAATAGTAGAAGATTTCAAATTGCTCAACTCAATGAGTAAAATTATCAACCTGTGGCACAAGGAGTAGTACATCACCATCATGTATGGTGATAAAAAGGGACATATGTAGCACGGGTGGCAGTGATTGATAATTTGAAATAATTGGAATAAGTAATTGATTAGAAATATCCTACAATAACTAATTTAAATGCGAAGATTTCGAATTTGAAACCCGATTAGTTGTATCACTTACCGTTTCGGAGTTTTAATCTTCATGAATAGACCCATTTTAGTATTAAATCCGCGTGAGATAATGAAGTGTGCAAATACTTTTGTCCGGCTAGTGTATATATATATATACATACACACACAAACAAACAAACAGACATTAATCGAGTTTTATAGTAAGGATACAAGTACTATATCCTTACCATTAAAACTCGATTAACCCTTGCTTTGCGAGGTGTTTTGTTGCGTCATTTCCGGTTAAAGCCATTTTGGGCGGGGAAGCCATACAAGTTTGGGGTCTTACTATAAATAGAAAAAAGACACTAAGCCAACCACAGGTTAATGTATACAAGCGCGCTTCGCTTGCATGCGCTGCGCGGCTGGCGGACACTTCGTGTCCGCGGGAGGCTCCCTTCGGTCGCCTGGAGGTGACATTGGTTGATTATAAGGGAGATATCATCTCTAAATATGTCCATCTTAGTTTTAAAATCGATTTCACTCGAAAAGTCACCAAATTTGTCAATTTTTAAAATTTTGATAATGATGACGTCATAACAAAGTGATGAGTCATCATTTTTTGATGATAGTTGCAAGTAAATTTCAGCCTTCTATCTCCTATAATGGCTGAGTTATGCCCGAATAAATGTGTTGCTTAACTTTTAAAAATGTGACAATGACGTCATAATTCCATGATGAGTCGACATTTTGCTCTGAGCTCAGAACTTACTGGAGCCATAGCCAAAAGACTCCCACATGCCAAAAATTAGCTTTCCATGACCGGCAGTTTCTTCAATCAATTCGTTACAGATATATATATATATATATATATATATACACATTAATCGAGTTTTAATAGTAAGGATATATATATATATATATATCTGTAACGAATTGATTGAAGAAACTGCCGGATCCAGAAAGCTGATTTTTGGCATGTGAGAGTTTTTTGGCAATGGCTCCAGTAAGTTCTGAGCTCAGTGCAAAATATCGACTCATCATGGAATTATGACGTCATTGTCACATTTTTAAAAGTTAAGCAACACAGTTATTCGGGCATAACTCAGCCATTATAGGAGATAGAAGGCTGTGAATTTAATAGAATCTGTATCCTAACACGTCTCACATATGATGCAACTATCATCAAAAAATGATGACTCATCACTTTGCTATGACGTCTTCATTACTCATCAAAATTTGAAAAATTGACTTATTTGGTGTTTTTTCGAGTGATATCGATTTTAAAACTAAGATGGACATATTTAGAGATGATATATCCCGTTTAATTAACCAATGTCACATCCAGGCGACCGAAGGGAGCCTCCGGCGGACACAAAGTGTCTCCTGCCGCGCAGCGCAAACAACCGAAGCGCGCTTGTAAGAGTTAATTTTTCAATCTTTGAAGCATAATGATGACGTCATAACAGAGCGAGAGTCATCATTTTTGATGAAAGTTGTATCATACTTGAGATATAGTAAGATACACATTATATTAAAATTTCAGCCTTTTATCACCTAAAATGGCTGAGCTAAAGTCGGAAAACTGAAATTTCTAATTATAAAAAAGGTGACAATGACGTCACAATTCCATGATGAGTTGACATTTTCGTCTGAGCTCAGAACTTAGTGGAACCATAGCCTAAAGACCTCCAATGCCAAAATCAGCTTTCTGTGCCTGGTTGTTTTTTCAATCAATTCGTTACAGATATATATATAAATATATATACTTGTATATACACATTAATCGAGTTTTAATAGTAAGGATAAAGATTTCATTGATAAATAAAATAGTCACAGCGTAGTTAGCCTCATTTTGGAGTGCTATGGGTCAATGGAGGAGACTTGTGGATGCTACACGTCTGATGTAGCAAGGTAGTTCTAGTGTGAGTGCTTGCACTTCTGTTTTGCACGGATGTCAGTTCACACCCTGAGGTGTGCCAGCACTTCCCAAATACCCTGTTACATAGCCTACTATAATAAGGCCTCAGAGTAACTTGCGAATTTGGCACTAGGGATGCAATAGAAGATGGTTGAAGAAATACATGAGCTGCCTTAAATCATTAACAAAGCACAATAGAGCTTAGGAATGTATTACCAGCATATATAAATATGGTGTCAAAGCACCCATATCCGTTGTTAAAATTTAGATTAGTCATCAAATGATTGCGCAACAGGCTATATTTGGGTCAAATTTAGTGATTTTCAGAGGTCGTTTAAGGGCACTTCTAAGTGTTTTTATTGTGAAGTTTTTCGCATAGAACTGAGAAGTGAATGTGTTAATACGAAAAATTTGGAATTTTTTCATGGAATGTTATTACATTCCAGTGTTGCTATGGAAACGTGTTTTGGTCAGTTGGTGCTATATCTTGAAAACAGCGATAGCTAGACATTCAAATTTAATCCCATTTGATAGCAAATGGGCTACTTCCTATTTAGCTATAATACAATTTCTATGTCTTAATTCAATAATTTACGAGTTATTAGACAATTTATCATATTGGTCACATTTGGTAATTTGTCGAATATCTCGTAAACCATTGAATTTAGACACAGAAATTGTATTATAGCTAAATAGGAAGTAGCCTATTTGCTATCAAATGGGATTATATTTGAATGTCTAGCTATCGCTGTTTTCAAGATATAGCCCCAACTGACCAAAACACGTTTCCATAGCAACACTGGAATGTAATAACATTCCATGAAAAAATTCCAAATTTTTCGTATTAACACATTCACTTCTCAGTTCTATGCGAAAAACTTCACAATAAAAACACTTAGAAGTGCCCTTAAACGACCTCTGAAAATCACTAAATTTGACCCAAATATAGCCTGTTGCAATCATTTGATGACTAATCTAAATTTTAACAACGAATATGGGTGCTTTGACACCATATTTATATATGCTGGTAATACATTCCTAAGCTCTATTGTGCTTTGTTAATGATTTAAGGCAGCTCATGTATTTCTTCATCCATCTTCTACCGCATCCCTGGTTAAGTTACTCTTAGGCCTTATATATAGTAGGCTATGACTTACATGTGCTCAAATTTCAAAAAAAGTTGCTGTCAGCCTTACCACAGTGTACAACGTTAAGAGGCGGGTAAAAAATGGATCAAGCCTTCGCCATAACCTTGGCGCTGGGAGACCACGTACCCTACGAAATTCAATAAAAAGGAATATTAGTGCCTATATTAGACATAAACCACACTTTCTCTCTGCTGTATCGCTTCGAATCTTCAACCAAGAGTCTCACATGAGACCGTACATAGTAGCCTACTGGATATGAACTACAGTAAACCCTACCCTACTCAATCTCCACTGCTTACGGAGAATCATAAAACAATGCGCGTAAAATGGGCTAAAAAGTTCAGGTACCCCAAGAACCAGTGGGTCAAAATCATTTTCATTGACGAAATGTCGGTTTGGCTTTCGAAGGGGAAAATTAGGATGTGGACAAAAAAAGGCCAAAAAGAACCAGTCCTACCACTAAACATTCCCGAAGATAAATGTCTGGGCTGCTTTCTGCTCAATGGGAGTTTTCCCAATTTGCACTTTTAAGGAGAATAGGAATAGCAGATTGTTTATCCAAATAATCGAGGAGTTTTTACTAACGCAGGCTAACATATTTTTTGAGAGCAACTGGAGATTAGTCATGGGGACAACGATCCAAAGCATACTTCACGGCTAACCCGTGATTGGATTGCGTCTAATGTCCCTAAAAAGATACCTTGTCCTTCAAAAAGCTCCGATTTAAATCCGATCGAGAATCTGTTTAGTTGGGTAGAGCAAAAACTAACGAAAAAAGGACCAAAATCGATGAAAGGATTAAAATCTATGCTGGAAAAAAATTGGGGAATTGTAGAACCAGAGTTTCTGGAACTATTTTGGGAGTCAATGCCACACCGTCGCAAAATGGTGATAGAATCTAATGGGAACTCATTCGATTATTGATATTTGAATATTTTTGAATAATTTTAGGTAGTAGAATTTGCCCTAGGGTATAGAACACCATAATTATATATAATCTAAAATTCTAAATAATTACTTGACAGACTGTATATACTTGTATCTGTAACGAATTGATTGAAGTAACCGCTAGCCATAGAAACCTGATAACAAGTGGAAATCTTTTGGTTATGGTTCCACTAACTTTTGGCCTCAGAAGAAAATGTCCTCTCATCAAGGAATTATCACGTCATTTTCACCTTTTTTATCATTAGAAACTTCAACCTTTCCACTATAACTCGCTATTTAGGTGATTGGAGGCTTAAATTATAATAAACTTTGTATATAATATTCTTCACATACTATGATACAATCTTCTGAAAAAATATCCGGCATACACAGTGTTCCCCATCGCGCAGCTCAAGAAAGCAAAGCGCGCCTGTTTACATTATAATCACATAATATTATTTTCAATAAATGTTTAACTTGTGCTTTTACAGGTCAGAAAATTACCAGAATTCGTTCTAAATATAATTATTTGCCCAAAAATGTGATACTTAATCATTATTTTCCTAAGGAAAATACATTGATATCATGTTTGTTGTAAATATATTCTTTTGATCAATCATATAAAACGGTAAGCCAGATTTATTTAGAGATGTTATTATTGTTGTTATGCGCTAAAAGGCCCAAAGTCCTTCTCCTACTGGTTAAAAATCGTTAAATAAATCTACTATTTATTGACCTTTAAAGTTCTTCATTTTAATTTTAAATACTATAATTGGTAAAATCGTATCGCATTTCTGAGCCAGTCATCTGAAACTTAATACAGTTCTTCGTCGATACACTTCAGTGAATACAGATAGCTTGAAACCCGTTAAATTTGCTGCCACAAAGGATTGACCGTTAATTTTCCAAAAAGTGCATTTCAAAGTTGTTGATCCATGTGGATATTTTGGCACCGCATGGCTCCCGGAAGGGGAATTTTGGGTGCATTTTTAGGTTTCTTGGGAGTTTTTGATTATACTCATTTGACCGAATGTTAACTTTAATCAATCAAAGATTTCCTTAACCGTTAATCTAGAGTGGTGGCAGTTAGCCAGCTAACCGGTTAACCGAATCCTGCAAGAACTAAAAATTGTTATAATTTGATACTGATAAATCCTGGATTCAGTACCTTTTGGAATCTATTACTTAGCATTACTATTGGTAATTACTCAAAAATGTTTCAAAGTCCCACTTTCTTTTCTTTGACAGAATTATATGATTTATTGACGTTTTTTTAATATAAAAAAGATCTCTCAGACGAGATATTTCCACCCCAATTCACGCACACCTTAAGTAATAAATTCAATGTTACTCTTTGATCTATTATTTAGGATTATGAATCAGAACCTAGTTCAGAAAATAATGTTGATTCTTTAAACAGACACAAAATGAAGTTAGATATTGGAGATCAAAGCACAATTGATTATTTAACGAATTCACAAATAAAAGATGATGATACAATTTCTTTTGTTGATGAGGGTTCAAACATGGAAGGTGATACGAAACAAGAAAGCAAATCATTTTGCTTACCATATTGTTTTATCAACGATTGTAAAACTAGAAAATATAAGTTGGATAATAATTACAAAGCTAATCAAGCAAAGCAGGTTAATAACGTATCTTTATTCAATCCTTATGATTTTAAATCAACGAAATCAAATAAAAAGAGTGTTTTTAAATCAAAAATCTCAAAGCTGATTGATAATACTTCGTCTTTAGTTAGTGTTTCTGATAAAAAAATTAGTGATTCTAATTTGAAGCAAAATTCCAAATTTAGAAAAAGTGAAATTATACCGGATTTTCGATTTTTATCGCATTATCTAAATAAAGATTTTTTTCATGATTTGTCCCCAATTACTATTAATATTGTTCTAAACTCTCCAAATCCCTATGAATTTTCGGAAAGAAAAAGTATACCAAGTTTTAACCTAGATTATAATCTCTCCTACCTTCCACCTCATTCTAAATGTAATTTTTTTGAGGGAGATAAAATAACCAACAAATATAATTTTCGAGGTGATTCTGTTGAAAATCGATTACAAACCTTGAAAGCTTTTGATGATCAGAAGAACAGCACAGAAGAAAATACTTTCAGACAAAAAAGCACTTTATTTACCTGTTAAAAGTTTCATCTAACTCGGTTATCTAGATTATTTAATAATTCTCTAGTATTACAAAATTTTGAAACATTTTTTGTGATTCCCCTTTGACATCAAATCTAAACTCATTTCTATGGGCGATTAATATGTTTTCGGGAATGAAATCATCAATATTGGAGCAAAGACTTTATTATATAGCTATTTTACATTCATCATTGATTTTTCTCAGGATATATTCATTTATTTGTCAAAAGTTAAAATGATATTAATTCACTTTTTTTCATGAGCTAGTTCATGGATATCTCTTTACAAATGGAATGGGAGTGCGCTTCTTTCTAGGGATAGCTCTTAGTTTTTAACCCATAAAATTTGAATATTTATTGAGAATATTGGCAAAAAGACATAAACACAAATAGATCAGGAATACCATGTCGAGTTGGTTTGTAGTTGAATATACTAGTAGCATATATAGAGTCGACATCAGGGGCTTTATTCTCAGATCGACTAAAATTTAACTTAAACTATGTAAAAACTTGTTTTTACAAGTTTTTACTTAGTTTTATTTGGTATACTTAGTATTTACAAAGTTTTGGTTTTACTTAGTTTTTAACTTAAATTGATATATTATTTACGTTGACTTCGAAGCTGACTTAACTCTCAATTTTATAGATAAAATATTATTTTACATCCTTGCAAATGGAAAAATGTTAAAATAAATGTATTATTAATTATTGGTAAGAACAATCCAATTTTATCGCAATTAGAACTTTATTTATTTGTTGTCATCACCATTATCTGTAGTATGGTTTTACGACATTTAGTTGATTTACAGTCATTACCACAAAAATGGCTTCATCACTCAATATCTTACGTAAACGTTAAGTTGCTGAATAGTCAACATGTTACGAGAAATATGATTATAATTATTATGAATTCAATATCGTTGAATGAGTCGATGGGATTTGAGTCATTTCACCCAGCAGTCTCCGTACTGTGATGTTTAAGATATACAGACTGCGTCCCGGGGAAGAGATGATGTAATGTAAGATTAGTTACGATAAGTATAGAAGCACCCTCTCAGGTATCTTAGAGATGAATGAATAATTGCTAAGAGGACGATAGTTCGAGAAGATGGAAGAGATTTGGTGTTTTAACCCTAGATTATCGAAAAGTAATATCGCGGATGTCCCCAGCCATTTTCAATGGGAATGGAGCCATGGTATGGTGGAAATAGTTCCAACCAAAACAGGAAATAGTTCGACTTTCCAAAAAAGGAAATAGTTCGAAAAACCATTAATCCTAATGATAAAAAGTCGAACTATTTCCTTTTTCGAAAAGTCGAACCATTTCCGCATTACCGAAGCCATAAAGTTGTACCACTGGTACATTTCGGTAGTCTTAGGTTAAGTTTCGATAATATGATGGCGCGCTTCCAGGGAGAAGGAAAATGACCAGTGAAAAGGGAACCATTTACGATTTTCGCAAGGATGGATAGAAATGACTTGACCAGGGATGTTGGGATGGGATCGAGGATGCAATATTTGTAGGAATAGTGGAAACAAGGGAAACGATTTCTTCCTCAGATAATTCTTTGAATTGGTGGAAAGGATGTTGGGATTCGATGTTTGAATCATCTGAGGGGGTAAAGGAAGACGTTGATGCATTTGAATCGATGCTGGAATGGATGTTGTTTACCTTAAGAACAAAGGAATTGGCGAATTCCTGAGAAAGAGCACCTTTATCCGCATGAGAACCGAAAAATGAGTTAGCGTTACGGAAGATTGAGCGCTGGTGATAACCGGACTGATTGGTCCAATCAGAATAGAAACTGTGACGTTCCCTGTTCATCAGGTCATGGTCATTATACTGGCGCCACTTCGGTTCAACCTTCCGTCTTGCTCACTTGGCTTGCTTGATACTGCTAGTGAACCGAAGGAGACTGGGGCGGGAGAAGATGGATTTGGTTCGCAGAGGAGCATCCTTACTATTAAAACTCGATTAATGTATATATATATATCTGTAACGAATTGATTGAAGAAACTGCCGGTCATAGAAAGCTAATTTTTGGCATGTGGGAGTATTTTGGCTATGGCTCCAGTAATTTCTGAGCTCAGACCAAAATGTCGACTCATCATGGAATTATGACGTCATTGTCACATTTTTAAAAGTTAAGCAATACAGTTATTCGAGCATAACTCAGCCATTATAGGAGATAGAAGGCTGAAATTTTAATAGAATATGTATACTAACATGCCTCACATATGATACAACTATCATCAAAAAATGATGACTCATCACTTTGTTATGACGTCATCATTACTCTTCAAAATTTTTAAAATTGATAAATTTGGTGATTTTTCATGCGATATCGATTATAACAGTAGGACAGACATATTTAGAGATGCTATCTCCCTTATACTTAACCAATGTGACCCTAGGTGACCGAAGGGAGCCTCCGGCGGACACAAAGTGTCCGCCAGCCGCGCAGCGCAAGCAAGCGAAGCGAGCTTGTACTAATCATAGATGGAAGATAGAGTACTGCTATATGATGCTATAAGTTCCTCAATATGATTAGGAGGTTTAGCAAAGAGTTCAGAGGAGGCAAGATCAGCAAGAAAGATTGTGAAGTTGGTGGATTTGAAACGATAGGTAACCTTGAGAGGAAGGAGAAGGTTTGGAAAGCGAGATACTACAAGATATGGAGAAATGGTCGGAGAATAGATGGACAGGAGCGGGATCAGAGACGTAGAATGTGACCCTTCTCATCTATCGTCTCCAGTCTCATTTCGGAATGTGTGGCTCTTCTTTGTCTTGGTTTGATTCTTACCTCTCTGGTAGGACACAATTGGTCTCGCTAAAGGGTTCTGATTCCCCAGTGTCCCGGTCCAACACAGTTTCTTCAGGGTTCTTGTCTTGGTCCGCTTCTCTTTAGTTTCTATACCAGTCCGCCTTTCGACTTTATTAGGTCCCACTTCCCTACATGCACTGCTATGCCGACGATACTCAGGTATATCTTTCAGACCCGATTTCATCTCTTCTGAAGATTCTGCTTTCTCCGCCATCCAATTTTGCATCTCTGCGATTCGTTCCTAGATCCTCACCAACAAGTTGCAAATCAATGACACCAAAACTTATTTCCTTATAATAGGGACTCGTCAACAACTACTCTAACCGGACAATAGTACTTGAAGTCCTTACAATTTTCCATCATAACTACTCTAGGGGTCCGAATAAACGGGGGGGGGGGGGGTTGTGGAAAATTCTCAATAATTAAAAAGCGGGGTAGGTCTAACTGATTCAGAACATCAAGTCAGAAACTATGGATTGGTAAAAATTCAAGTTTCATTTAGTATAAAATTTAATAAACGGGAGGGGGGTGGAAACTTTTTCAAAAAATAATAAGCGGGGGGGGGCGTTTATTCGGACCCCTAGAGTAGTTATAAAGTGGTTATATTAGAATCTTAACCTTGTAAATGAATAAATCAATAGAAAGCATCTACCCTGAGTAATTCGAATGTATAGAATATGTATTTAGATCGAAATTACAATACAGTACACCCTCGATAGTCCGAACCTCGCCAATCCGAACCCTCGCTAATCCGAACACTTCATTCTTAAAATCCGAACACCCAAAATATAATTTTATTCGCCTCTATGCTTTGAATAAACGTTGATCAACTTAAATATATCAATAAGATTGATAAACCTCGTTAAATAAGCAATCATAGCGAAATAATATCCTTGATATTCTAACAACGCAAATTTATTATAATTAATGCCCCATTGAAATAGTGTTATTTCACTAATCGGAATAAATTCACTAATCCGAACGATTTTTCGATGATTGGAACAGAGCTATTCGGATTAGCGAGGGTGTACTGTATCTGTAACAGTTTGATTACATTTCACTCATGAATAGATCCACTTTATAATTAACTATGATGGAAACTAGTATCGATTTCAAATACTTTTGTCCGATTCGAGTATCTAAGGTTCAAATTGATAGCATCTCTTTTTGGTGAGTCGAGAATATCCTCTTCCAAAGAAGTACGAAATCTTAGAACTTGGCTCAACAACACCCTCTCAATGTCTACTCAGGTTAGCAAGATTGCCTCCTGGTTCTACTATATCTATAACATCCGGCGTATTAGAAAGTATCTCTCTAGGGAAGTATGTGAAACTCGTTAATGCTCATCACATTTTGCCTTGATTATTCTAACAACCTCTTGTATGGTTCCCCTCATTCTTCTTAAATCGCCTCTAGCGAGTCCAGAATAGTGCAGCCAGACTTATATACAATGTATCTCATACTTTATTTTCATCTTCTTTTCTTATCAACCTCCACTGGCTTACGGTTAGATCGCATTCTCTTCAAAATCCTCCTCATAAAATACGTAGCCATCCAAATCCTTGCTGCGGACTATATCCTACTCATACAGGTTAAGACATCCAATCGTATTCTACGAGGATCCAATGCAATCATCCTTTAAAATCCTACTATCAAATCTTTGAAAACTCTGGGTGATCGTACATTCACTTTAGCTGCGCTTGTTCAGTGGAATCTTCTCCCTCCGAACATTGGAATGCCCCCTTCACTTCTTCTCTTCAAAAAACTCGCATATGACAGAGCCACCTAATTAATAGCCATAGCCAATAGATTCCAATATGAGTAAATCAGCTTTCTGTGCCTGGTTGAATATACAATTAATTTGTTGCAGATATATTTATATACTATGTACACAAGCAAAAATATACACATTAATCGAATTTTAATAGTAAATATATTATATATAAATTGATTGATTCACCAAAATGTAAATGTTCATAGTAATTTATCAAATTTGTTATTCCTGAATTAGCTATCATTTATACATTTCTGTCGTTAGGATTCATTATTGTGATTAAAGCAAAATTTGATTGTAAGCCTATAAATGCAGCCAAATAAATGCAAACTTTATCATGTTATTCATTACGTGATTAAGCAAATCATATAATGATGAGTTCAAAATGCGATATCAATGTAACCACTACTTATCATTCAGTTTTCTATGTTACGTATATTATGTATCTGATTTACTTTCAATTATCAAATCATTTTTGAAAAAAATATCGAGGTTAAGTCTAGAAGCAGACTTAACTTGGTGAATTTAAGTCAAAACTAAGTTCAGACTTACTTTTGCTTTGTAAATACCAACTTAGATTCGAACTTTGCAGTTAAACTTGACAAACCTAGTTTATGTAAAGCTTAAGTTTAAGCAGTTTAGTAAATACGTAATGCTCCTGTTCTTTGCCCGCCTTTTAACTCAATAGAAAAACAATGGACCAATGGGTGAGTGAGTTAAAATATGTTCAATTTTGTAAGTATAATGACAAACATTCTGCCCTGGGTCGTGCTTCCCTTGTGGTACACTTTGGGAGTCCCTCCCCTGATCTATCTGTATATTTAATGCTACCTCAAGAGTTGATGGACTCATTCAACATTGAGGATGGTGTGGATAACGCCCTACAGATATGATATTATTGAATTCCCTACTATAACTAACGAGACTATAGCAGCACCTATCCCACGATCGAGCACACCTATCCTCCCTGCACTCGCTCGCATGACCATATGTCAGCCGGATTTGTCGATACCTTCAGCTGATATTGCTAACCAAGTCGATAGAGACCAACTATGTTCCTCATATAGCTATCCCAGAACTAAGCAACGAGTACACCAAAGTAAAGGTTCCCTCCTCACCTTACTCTCTTCTATTGACGAGCTAGATGAGGTGATTTTCTCAGTGCATCATCCTGTACTAGTTCAGGAAGAGGATTCTTACGGCTTGAAGGTTAGACCTGTTTCGTGCGTTTTTAATTCGCCGTGTGATTTTAATTCACTAGTATTACTGGACCAGGGATATTCTACTACCGTGTGATTCTAACTTACTGGTATACTGGAACAGGGATATTCTGCATTATTGTATTTTTAGTTGATTATATAAATTGTTGATTCTTTAATGTACCAACCCAAAACAGAATTTTTCACAACACATTGTATCAAGTAACAGCATTGTAATTCGCGAAGATGAACGCAGACGAGTACAGTGCAATCTCAGACTTTCTTACACACAATGTAACTACAGGGTGTCTCAAAAGTTCTGCAACAAATTTTGCGAATGTATTATACATAGATAAATAGATCGAACATCCGATACCTCATTTAATCAAAAATAGTGAGGATTATCTTAATTATTTGGCATTCCAATGGCCCGTATTTTTCAATTTATTTGCAATGATGGATCATATATTTCACTGTCTCTTAAAGAATATTTTTTAACTCAATAAAAAATCTCACATCCCAGCTACATTTTATGGCTATACTTTAAAAAGGCTCGTTCTTATCGAAGATTACTGCTACATAAATCAAAAGTAATAATATTATTTTAGGATTATGAATCAATTACAGAATATAGAAGTGATTGATGTAATATTTCATTAGAAAAATAGTGATCTTCAAACTTAACACTTTTGAGCTCCAAATTTTTGAGTAATTAGTATGTAATTATATAAAATTTTATAAGAATCTTTTTTGCGTAATGAGTTGGGCTCATTTCTATGCCAGAAGGGTGGCTAATTTGGAATACAATCAAGTGATCTTAGTCAAATTAACAAAGTAAATTGGTTGTTGCAGAACTTTTGAGACACCCTGTACATGCCAACCAGAGTCATGATAAAAACGGGACGCAGCGTTGAATTTCGCGGGACATAATAGAAAAGTATTATATACAGAATCGAAAAAAAACGGGACACAATGGGGAGATCTCATATAAAAACGGGACACTTGTCAAAATTAGCTCAGGAGAAGAGTGAAAAAAGCGGTACGTCCCGCAAAAAACGGGACGGTTGGCATGTATGAATGTGTATCCAAATACGTTTTCGAGTCGAAGAAGACCAAAAAAAATATTCGTATTGGGTTAATTATTCCATCTATGTATTTTAATAAAACTTTGCTTCACTTATGGAGAATTACGCATATTGTAGACTTGTAATTCCTAACTCCGGATAATATGAACAAATTATTTATCCAGCATACTCCCAAATAAATTTACATTCCAACACACCAATGAATACGAATTCCGATTAATATGAACAAATTTCATTGGTCCCCAGGTGTTCGTATTAATTAACGAGAGCTAACTGTATCTAAATTAGATTGCCTGATGTATTGATAATCAGGGGTTCGTTTAGTTGCGAAACTATCAGAACCTGTTTGCACTCTCATCGCGTAGTTTGTGCGAGAACATAAATTCTTGTTTTCTCAGACGACCCACCAAATAGAATTCAAAATTGAATACATAGTAGATAGCTATTAGGTAATTGAACATGACTTGAACAAAATTTGAACTTTTGACACAAATCATATTCATGACTTGTCATTTATGAACTGATACTGTGTTGACTTTCGGGAAACATCTTGTGTTATGACGTACCAATCTTCTCTCATCAGAAAAAAACTTGTCATCAGTGTTAGACTGATGCTAATTTACCACCTCAACCTCAAAGGAAACTGCAATCAATTCCTCCCCAAAATCAGCCCTGGAAACACATCGGTATTGATCTGATCTGTGATTTGCAGGAGAACTCTCGGGATTACAAACATCTCTTGGTCACAACTTGTTATCTCTCTAAATTCTGTATAGTTCGCCCTTTGACAACGAAAAAGAGTAGTGGGGTATTGACTCAGCTGGAGAGCATCTATTTTACTCTCGGAGTGCCTCATGTTATCCAGCGTGACAAGGACCTGAGTTTGTCAGCAAGGTATTTCCCTTTTTATTAGCAATTTTCTAAGATTATATTTTCTCAGATTAATTCCTTCCTGAATTAGGAATTTCAAGAATTTCACCGAAAATTAGCAGTCGATGACCGTAGAACTGCTGCCTACCAGCCGCAGAGCAATGGGTTTGTTGAAGCTCATAACAAAATAATCAAAACCATAGCCTACTACATACTGGCCATTTCACTACTTTAGACCAGGGATAAGATAAAGTCGAGTTTTTAATACAATGAAATTTAACACAATATCATTTTGATATGTTTAATATCGTGTAATTATACATCCTCTACCCCACAATAATGATATTATTGACTGCTGGCATAATTTAGTTGACGGACAAGGAATACTGCATAAATATATAGGTGTATATATATACATATATTAATTAGAGGTAAGTTTAAGTATCTTCCTTTGAGTATCTTTGGGACAAGAGGTGGTAGAAGTAATATTCTTGGCCTTGTTGTTGAGTAAACAGTTACTTGAAGTCATTAAAATACAACGTAGCATATCTTTTCCGTCAATACAGCAATCAGTACACTCAAAAGCCCAATCCTCACATTCTTCATCCTCAATTTTTAGAATAGCCACTGAGCCTCATCCAAATGCTCCAGGTGCGTATCGAAACTGGGCGAGTGGACACATGTGTCATCAACAAATGCCTGTACATTGGGACACCCTCGTAGAGCCTGGTCTACCGCTCGCTGATAGGTAGCCTGTGAGTTTGACAATCCAAAAGGCATGCGGTTGAATTCAAACTGGCCCGCGTTGAAACAAACGCAGTGAACTCCCTATGCTTTTCCTTAACAGGCACGCTCCAGTATGCGGATGCCCCATCCAGTGTAGAAAATACAGTTGCCCCTCCCATACGATCGAAAACATCTCGGGGATCCGGCATCGGATAGGCATCTCGCTTCGTCACATCGTTGAGATCCCGGCAATCTACGGTAAATCGATGGGTCCCGTCCTTTTTCTTCACTAAGATCACTCGACTCGCCCAAGAGGAAGAAGAGGGACGTATGATCCCATTCTCGAGCATTTCATCTATCTGCTTGGATACCTCCGCCTCAATTTCCGGAGAAACACGCAACGGTCGGCTTTTAGTCGGCCGCTCATCCAGAAGAGTGATAACGTGTTCCGCGGTTCCAATTTCGCGCGGGCTCTTCGGGTTCCCCGCGAAAACGTCTTTCCATCTCGACAGCACCTTGCGTATTGCGGCCTCTTCTCGCGGTGATAGTTTCGGGTTAATATCGAACCTGGCCTCCAAGCTATCTCCCTCCTTTCCCATCTCAGTCTGCATAATTTCTGCTCTAGTCGCTGCGTATCCCCCGCGTGCCGCAGCTAATGAGGTTTTCCAACAACCACCTAGCCTAACTCTCATGTTTTCCCAATCGAAAGTAGTATTCTTGAAGCGCGCGAGGAACCTTCGCCCCAATATAACCACCCTATTGTTAGTATCGAGTACTTCGATTTCGTGTTCTAGTGGTCGACCATCCCCCACATCTACCGCCACGCAGGCCGTACCACAGACTGCAAGCGCTGTCCGCCCTAGCCCATACACTTGACTGTACTTTGTGCTGTAAGGGATATTCATCTTTTGTACGGTGCCTCTGTCCACCACCGAAGGATCCGCCCCCGTGTCCATCATTACATTGATGGGTTAACCGTTCCATTTAACTGGTACCACAACCGTCGTCTCATGTACAACACTATGCTGCGTCGTGACCTGAAATACCCCTCTTCGACTTCGTGTATGTGGGCAATAGCGGACCTCGTGTCCTCTTTCGCCACATTTCGCACAGTGCCGTTCCGGGCATTGGGCCATAAAGTGCCTGTCCGAGTCGCAAATAAAGCACCGACCCTTCTTAGGGAATTGGCTTGCCGGATACTTCCTTGTAGGTCCATCCCGCCTCCCCATTGCCCCTTTGCTGCGTGGCGCATCCTTATATGTATAGAAACAGTTGAGAGCTAACATTCAAGAACAAATACAACGTAAAAGTACTACTAAAAAGGAACCATATAGCAGAGAAAGAAAATAGCAATAACATTGATATATAATTTATTGGAACGTAGACTAGTTCCATATAGTTATGCATCAAACAAATGATGAATTAGATTTGGAACAAAAAATATTTATTCATATTATGGGTGCGTAAGAAAATCCACTTTATCTTATCCTTGGTACCATGGAAAATTGTTCAGTGAAAAGGCCTTATTGTAGTAGGCTATGTCAAAACGTAAGTATAACATGCAAACAGTATAGATCAACTAGATCTCATTACTATTTAGTTCCTCATTCATTAGCAAACTACAAAGAATGGTTAAGCAAACAGGAGCAGAATGGCCAAGCAAATTGCAAGCTGCTATGTTAGCTGCGAACACTTGTTGGAAGATGTCAACAAACTATTCACCTTTCTATCTGATGTTTGAAGTAACAGATAGCCATGCATTGGTTCTAAAGAAAGGCAGTGATTCAAAATGAAGCAACTATCCACTTCACATCGCAATTTTTATTTAGTCGTCGTGCAAGGTAGGCTCCACTCGAGCAGATTTATAATGGGATCTGCCCGTTTGAGACTAAAAGTTGCAAAAGGCCCTTTTTCTGATATTCAAAGAAACAAGTAACTTTATTTTGGGGGATATTTGGGGGTGGTTTTATATCAGCGAATAATTAATCTTAATGGGCTAAAATCTATTAGTTTTGAGATATTAGTGAAACAGTTCGGACCATTAATAATTTCAATATGAAGGCTAGTGAACGACCGAAATTGATTTCGACCGAAATTTCGGTTTCGACCGAATTTCGGTATCGGTGACTTCACCGAAATCATGATTAAATTCTGACTCAGAATTTCTGAGTAATGAAAGAATAACTACTAAGAGTGATAAATATATAATCTACACACAATCTACATAGCCTTTAATTGGATAACCATACATATGCTGCATTTCTATGGGGAACTCATGTTTGTACAATGGCATTGTAGTAACATATGCATTGTCATCGTACAAACATGATACTTTCTATTATATAATCTAGTTACACAATATATCTACATACACGTACTTAATGAATTAGTGAATAGTTATGTTTATGCACCTTGATTAAATATAAAATAGTATATATTGTCTTGCAAATTGTGGCCGAAATACCGAAATACGGGTTCGGTATTTCGGTGGAAAATTTCAATTTCGGCCGAAATTCGGTTTCGGTAAAATACTGGTTTCGGTCGTTCACTAATGAAGGCTGATCCCATCTGTTTCCACCTATATCTCCGAACCAGTAGATTTTAACCAATTCAAATGTAATATTAGCTGTTATATAAAACCACTCCCAAATATATAAAAGATCAAGTTACTAGTTTCTTTGAATATCAGAGGTACTTTTGCAACTTTAAGCACCAAAACAGACAAATCCCATTATAAATCTGCACGAGGGGGAGCCTACTTTGCGCGGACACGAAATCAACAAATTGCTTGAAAATTTTATAGAAAATATTTGGTATCAAGGTTAAATATTTGAATAGTGTGTATATCTAAAGATCAAAATTTTTGGACCCTAATATATATATATATTTCCACTGCCCGGACAAAAGTATTCGACCACCACGAAAACTTCCATACAAATAATATTAAATTAGATCTATTAAAAAAGGAACATGTCCTTAAATAGTAGAAAATACTCTATTTTTAGTTCAAATTCGTAATCTACACATTCTAATTACTCATAATTGACAGTTTCAACTCAATTACTTATTCTTATGTAAAAAATTATCAACCTATGCCACTTTGTGTCACTAAACGCCATCATATATAATGGCTGTGACTTGGGACAAGTAGCATCAAGTATCAAATGTTGATATTTATCATCTTGGGAATTAGTAATTAAGCTGTGGCTATCAATTATGAGTAATTAGAATGTGTAGTTTACGAATTTGAAATAAAAAATGGAGTATTCCTTACAGTTTGAGTACATATTCCTTTATGAATGGACCCACTTTAATACTATTTGTATGGCGGTTTCTGTGGTGGTCGAATACTTTTGTCCGGGCACTGTATATATATATATAGCCTATGTAACTAAAGCCTATTCACGGTACGAATTTTACCCCACCATGGATTATTTCAAGTCTATTTTGTAAACAAACCATAATGTTTGAAATAAATTTGAATACGAATAATGTAGTGTATAATTTAGGATAAGTATCATTGTTAGTTTATATTGTAATACCTACAATATTTCATACATTTTTTTCCTGATTCCCAATTTATTCATCCACATGTACATTTTAGAATTCTTAACCGAAATTCTTTACGGATTTTAATATTGATATTTTAGTGTCATTCTAAGAAGAATTCTAAGAATAGTATCCTAGAAATTTTCTTGAAACATTGATCGTTTAAATCCTCTTGACGCGTATTCTGATCTCGAGTTCATTTCTCGTTACCGAGTGGATAAAGTGGTGTTCATGGAATTGATCGAAAGGTTGGAGACTTATTTGTCACGAGCCACTAGTCGCTCACATTCTATCTCTGCCACGACTCAGTTTCTAGCTACTGGCAGTTTCCAAACAGTAGTTGCTTCATGCCATGGCATTTCGCAGCCTTCGCTCTCAAGATGCATCGGTAATGTATCAAATGTACTCTGCTCTTGTGCCAGTGATTTCATTCGCTTCCCAAATGAAGCTGGTCAAAGAAAGATACAACAAGGGTTCCAAGAGAAGTATGGATTTCCAAAAGTATTGGGATGCATTGATGGATCTCACATACCCATCGTTGCACCATCTATTAGCGAACCTCTTTATGTTAACCGAAAAGGTTATCATTCGATTAACGTACAAGCTATATGCGATGATAAATCCCGCTTTATTGATGCTGTTGTGAAGTGGCCAGGGAGTACTCATGATGTTTTCATGTGGAGACAATCAGCAATCAAACAGAAGATATCTTCAGGCGAAATTCAGACCGTTGATGGATGGTTTTTGGGTGACAGTGGATACCCGCTGAACTCTAATTTAATGACCCCATTTCTTTCACCGGTTACCTCAAGTGAAAGAAGGTACAATCGAACTTTTTTAAAGACTAGAAAAACAATAGAGTGCACATTTGGCATATGGAAGAGTCGGTGGAGGTCAATGGATAAAACCGGTGGGAGCTTATGCTATAGTCCCGAAGTGGTCTGCAAACTTATTGTTTCTACCATGGTTTTACACAATTTATGCATTGATCATGGGTTACATACAGATATAGAGATGCTGCAACCGCTGCTAGTATGTCACAGCAGGCAGAGTGCGGGAAATCCGTTCTTGAGTTACAGTGTTCAGCTGCTGCAAAAGAGGCTGAGTGTAGAGCGGAGAGGAATCGTATAATCGTACTTAAGCTGATGAGGTCAATCTATTTCCTGGCAAAGGACAAGATTCCTCACACCACTGTTTACTCAAATTTAATTGCCTTACAGGTTGCCAATGGAGATGGTTTGCTGGAAGAGCACCTCACTCGAGGTGCCTCCAATGCTCATTACACATCAAAGTACAGTGCAGTGATATTTCTGGAAGCTCTTGACACGTGGCTTGAAAGAAAGCAATTGAAGAGTTTGAGGTCCAGCCCATTTTTTTCTATCTTAGCAGATGAGTGTCAAGATATATCCACACAGGAAGAGCTATCTATCTGTTGCAGGTGGATTGTGGATGGCTATCCCGAGGAACACTTTCTAGATATACTCCATGTCAAGGAAGTAAATGCTGCCTCAATCACAAAAGCTCTCACCTCTTTCATGGAAGAGAAAAATCTCGACTACAGACGGCTAGTTGGGCAAGGCTACGATGGTGCAGCAACCTTTTCTGGATGTAAAAATGGTGTCCAAAGAAGGATTAGAACGCACTCAGCTCATGCAGTATACATACACTGTACATGCCACCGAATTCAACTGGCATCTATTCAAGCTGCTGAGTCCATCACCATAATCAACAAAATGTTTGGCACAATGACCAACCTGTGGAAACTATTCGCCAAAGAAAGCAGAAGCTCTCAAGGTTGTACAATCAGTTCTAAATTTACCTGAGCTGAAGGTAGTAAAGCCTAGTAGCACGAGGTGGTTGTCCCATGAGCGGTGCCTACGTGCAATCCGTAAAGATCTTCCTGCTCTTATTATTACTCTACATGAGCTCTACCAGAAGTCAGGAGATGCAGAAGCATACGGAATTTCTCTTGTCTTGAGCTCCTTTTCTGGAGTAGCCAGCATTTTCCTTATGTCAGAAGTACTTGATCTCCTTGCCAGGCTTAGTTGCTACATGCAAAGGTAGACTGCTGACTTTAGCAGGCTACCTTTGATTCTTGAAAGCATTTTGAAAGAGCTAGATGAATTGAAGGAAGACCAAGCCGAGTGGTGTTCTGGAGTGAGCACTCAGGTTGACGAGCTTGAGAGCGATCATGGAATCACAATTACAAGAGGCCGCTCAGCTCGTAGCTTTGCGGGAGGTGATTGTGTTGGATCTTTAACTGATTTCCGAGAAAAGGTTACTCTTCCTTATATCGATGCTTTGCTACACAACATCCGCAACCGATTCTCTGGTGAAGCTGTAGACCTCCTTGTCTCCTCCTCTGTTTTCAATCCAACATCTCTTCTTTCAGAAGAAGCAACTTTACCAGATTATGGTAAAAAAGAAATGAGAGTTTTGGCCCAATTTTATGGCAATGAAGCAACAGTTTTCTATGATGGTGTAACTTTTACTTCCCCATCACTTATTGACAAGGATGAAATTGATGTTGAGTGCCGCTTGTTCAAGCGAGCATTGATTCACGAATCAAGGTTGGTCTGGGAAGAAAATAAGACTACCAAAGCACCAAGCCTACAAGATGTCAAAGCTCGTATGGAGGCATCTGGAGCTTACACTGGTATCTTTCCAGAGATATTCAAGCTACTTAACATCATTCTTGTTCTTCCAGTAGGGACAGCTTCAGTTGAGAGATCTTTCAGCAGCATGAAGCAAATTAAGACTAGACTTCGGAATAGGCTTAATAATGCTAATCTCGCACATTTAATGAGAATCGCAATCGAAGGTCCAGAGTTATCCTCAGTTAACTTTGATGAAGTTCTTGAAGTTTTTAAAAAGAATAATCGTCGAATTCAGTTATAATATAGCATATAATAATTACTGACTTCTGTATTTTATTATCAGCTATAGTGATTTCATGATTTAGAACAATAGTATCATATAACCTGCCCTTTGTTGTAATCTCACATAATGTCAACATGTTCAAGATTGTTGATATTGTCCTGGGGGGGGGAACTTTGGCTGGGGGGGGGGGGGGGGAACTTTGGCTGGGGGGGGGGGGAGGAATCCCAGGGCCACCCCCCTCTGTATGAAACCCTGTTAGGTGAAAATTAGTAGATGGAAAGGGTGGACGCAACAAGGGATACTGGGTTGTTTGGTTGTGGACCATCCATGATAGTATTTTGGACTGATCCTCAGCAACTCGCTCAAAAATTGTTACTACCCGTTCAAATTTTGAATCAATTCGTTTTAGCAACCTCAGTTTCTCTTCCTCGCTGTTTAGTAGGGACTGCTTAATTGACTCATACCCACTCGTCTCCGTATCTGAAATTTTTCTTTTTCTTTGAACTGATGGTTCTCAAAAGAACTTTTTTCAGATTCCTGAGAGGGTAGGGTGTTGGGCTTATAATCATAGACTCATCATCTATTATCACGGTTGAGGTGGGTTCTAGTGAGAGATCAATGCCCCATTCAATCCCTTCAAATGCCTCATTTCCTTTTATGGAAAAAATATTTGCCTCCAGTTCATCTAAGGATTCTTCAGCTGGCCCTCCTCCGTCCTTCTAATCGAAGCTATTTTATCTGCTATTCGAGGCTTATAGTTTGTTAATGTATTGTACCACTTCTTGCTAATCTCATCTCTAGTCCTTGTGCTGGCATGCCTGTCCGAAATCTAACCGGCTATTTCTTCCCAGATTTTGTTTTTGTCATCAGCTGTGAGAGTAGAACTGAAGGCTCCGAAAATTTTGGGTTTGTTTTCTTCTACTAGATCTACCAAGGTCATAATTTCATCGTCAGAAATTTTTTTCGCGAGTTTTACTTTGGTCACTTGCCATGTTGTAATATAGTTAGTGTTTCGAATTTTAACATTGGTTCTAGATACTACTCTTTATACTATTTGTCAATAGCAGTGTTATGCTAAAACGGAATCCCTTGTAAGTGTTCACTCTAGTGATTATTTACAAGTCAGCACAACACTAACCTAAGATCTCGTCAACATCAAAAGTGCTAATTCAAAATTGATACTTTGAATTATAATTTTACTGTTGTTATAACAAAAGGATCAATTTCCTCTGCTATCGTCAAAATTAATAAAAAATTCGAACTTCAACGATTTAGAATGAATTTAAGTCAACCTCCTACCTCACTTAAAATTTCTCTAAGAATTCTTATAAATTCTAAGAATTTTTCTTAGAATTAAAGGATTTTCTAAGAATTCGCTAAATTCTAAGAAAAATTCTAAGAATTTGACTTAGAACTTTAGTGAATACCACTTAAAATAACTCTAAGAATTCGACCTAAAATTGAAAATTTCTTAGAATAATTCTTAGAATCAAGTGAAATTCTAAGAATTCTAAGAATTTCAGTTTAGAACTTCAGTGAATGAGGCCCCTGGTCATATGAAGGAGTTTAGAGAAGATGAGTTAGATGGGCCTAGAACTGTAGATGACCAGGACTGCTTTAGCAAGTATATTGTGGTGAGAGCGCTTAAAAAGAAGTCAGCTGAAAGTATGCGAGCATCTCACATCTTCCAGACAGATAACGGAGGTTAATTTACTATTAACCTGCTGAATACGACACTGCGGAATGGCGGCTACAGGTACTTCTTGCTCATAGTTGATTTCTTTTCATATTACTGTCGAAGCAATCCCGTTGAAAGACCAGACCAACACGTCCATCGTTAACGCATTCATGGAAGGATGGGTCTATCGTGGACATGGCGTACTAGGATGTGGATGGGTTAGTGGTGCACGAACTGGGCCACGACTTAGGGATTACTAAACGTCACACCACACCGTAAACACTCGGAGTTTGATGGGATTGCCGAAAGAAATATCGGCTTCGTCAAACAAGTGATACGTTGCTTGATGTTCGAACGCCACCTAAAAAAGGATTACTGGCCATCGATGTTGCAAGAGATTAATTTCTACGGCAATAATCTGGACAACGCGTCGAGTAAAATATCTCCACCCATGTTGGCGTTTGGCCGTCAGCCGAGATCACCAATCGATATGCTCATTAGCACTGGTAATACTCCAGCAAAAGTTACAGGATCAGCCAGTCAGTATCTCGAAACAACGGTAAAGAAGAGGCAAGAATTGAGTGAAATTGCACGAGAAGACCAAGAATGCAAACAATCGGGGGCTAGGAAGAAGAATGATTTAGGCAAGAAAACATCTAACATAACCCCGGGAGATTAAGTCATGATTAAAATAAAGGACTATTCGTATACATGTTAGTTTGTAGTAAGAGAGAAACTATCACAATTTTCCATCTCTTTTGTATTAATATTCATTAAACTCCATTAAATTTCATCAAAACAAGCGCGCTTCGCGCTTGCTTGCGCTGCGCGGCTGGCGGACACTTTGTGTCCGCCGGAGGCTCCCTTCGGTCGCCTGGAGTCACATTGGTTAATTATAAGGGAGATAACATCTCTAAATATGTCTGTCCTACTGTGCTAATCGATATCACTCGAAAAATCACCAACTTTGTGAATTTAAAAATTTTTGATGCGTAATGATGACGTCATAACAAAGTGATGAGCCATCATTTTTTGATGATAGTTGCATCATATGTGAGACATGTTAGTATACAGATTCTATTAAAATTTCAGCCTTCTATCTCCTATAATGGCTGAGTTATGCCCGAATAACTGTGTTGCTTAACTTTTAAAAATGTGACAATGACGTCATAATTCCATGATGAGTCGACATTTTCGTCTGAGCTCAGAACTTACTGGAGCCATAGCCAAAAGACTCCCGCATGCCAAAAGTCAGCTTTTTGCGCCTGGCAGTTTCTTCAATCAATTCGTAACATATATATATATATATATATACAAATATTAATCGAGTTTTAATAGTAAGGATATTGCTATGCTATACAGTTTGTATTTTGCACATAAGACTTGAAGTAATCCATGGTTAAATACCGTGAATAGGCTATAGCATAGCCTACTCTAATGGGAGAGCTGCATTAGCTCGAATTGTTATGTTGTCGATAGCTCGAATTTAGCATGTTGTCGATAGCTCGACTCTGTTTTTAAGTATGTTGTCGATAGCTCGACTCCGTTTTTGTGTATGTTGTCGATAGCTCGACTCTATTTTTAAATATGTTGTCGATAGCTCGACTCCGTTTTTTTGTGTTGTCGATAGCTCGACTCTGTTTTTAAGTACGTTGTCGATAGCTCGACTCCGTTTTTGTGTATGTTGTCGATAGCTCGACTCCGTTTTTGTGTATGTTGTCGATAGCTCGACTCCGTTTTGTGTATGTTGTCGATAGCTCGACTCCGTTTTGTGTATGTAGTCGATACTCGACTCCTTTATTTGAATGGGAAATAATTGCTGGATAGGTTTGTTTTGAAAAATCACAATTTATGTGAATTCCAAACAACTTGCTACACTGGTATAAATAGTTTTTCCATTAATATTATTGTTATATATTTACCTCTTCAACAATGGAATACATATCAGACAGCTATAGGCGTAGTAATGGGAAAATTCTTACAACAACCGATGGGTTTAAGTATTCTAAATATAAAGTGAAAGAAAATACAACATACCTCAGATGTGTTTTATCAAAAAATGGGTGTAAAGGGACAGCTAAACTAAAGTTAGAAACTAATTTGATATATCCCAATTCAAATCATAACCATGGCATTGAGGAGTACAAATCAGGAGTGTATGAATTGAAAATTAAATGCAAGAAAATGGCGGAAAGTACTCAAGATAATTTAAGGAAGATTTTCGAGGACGAAACAAGAACTAGTCTGTTTGCAACTGAAATTTCTTTCAATGAGTGCGTCTTCCATGTACCGTTCTTGGAGAAGATTGCAACCTAAGATCCCCCTTACAGATATAGAATTCTCAGTTATGTTGCCAGAATCTACTTTTGCAAAGCACCACAAATTTACCGTTACGACTGATAACCATACTGCTATTGTCTTTTATTCTCAACACATGAAGAATTACTTATCAGAAATTTCCAAAATTCAATATGATGGGACATTTTATACAGTGCCAGCCCAATTCTCCCAATTATGGACAATATTCGTTGTAATTGATAAACATGCACTACCAGCAATACATTGTTTAATGACCTCTAAGGAACAAGAATTCTATACAGCAATAATAGCTAAGATCCATTCTCTCATTCCAGATTTCATACCGAAAATCTCTATCTCTGACTGGGAACCAGCGCCGCGAAATTCTATGAAAGAAATTTATCCCGCCATTAAAAATCAGGGATGTTGGTTCAACTTTACCCAACGTATGTATCTGAGCCAAAACTCAGAAGCTCGGGCTTGTTCAGAATTTTCATGCTAATCCTGAAACTGCCAAATTCATAAGAAATCTCATGGCAATACCATTTCTCCCAGCAAGTTTATTTCGTCCAACCTATGCATTCCTCCAAGTACAGGATCTTACAAATCTGAAATCAGGCAAATTGGAGCAACTTCAGAAATACTTCAAGAAGTGGTGGATTACTCAAATAGATCCAGAGGAACTATCTATCTATGAAGCTGAAATTACTACCAATAATGCTGCGGAAAGCTACCATGCAAAGCTCAAATCCATCATTAAAACTCCTCATCCAAGAGTATGAAATTATCTAACAGCTCTGAACAATATGATATAAGACATAGATAACGAATTAGGAAGATTGAGACAAGGCCATAGCATTTCTAGGGCGAGGAAATCAAAGTACGTTCCAAAGGCTCAACAACGCGAAGTTACTAAGGAAGTTCAGACATGGCGAGTTCACTCCTTGGCAGTATCTAAATGCAATGACCAACACTATTGGTAGTACCTTTACTTCAGAAGCAGGAATCGAATTATCTGATACTGATGAGTCAGAGACTTCAGACAATGAAAGCGAGATTCAAGTAGTGGAGAATATTTGTGTTGTATGTCTGAGGCCACGGACAACAACTTGGGTATTTATAACTTGTAAGCACGCTAATTGTTGTGCAGAATGCAGCGAGAGAATAGAGGAATTGAATCAGATTTGTCCGGTGTGTCGATCTCCAATTATCAGTCGATTCCAAATTTATATTTAGTAGTTATGCACTTATATTTATCACTTTTTCATTCATTCACACAGTATTTTAATATCATGATAGTAATTAAATATTTCTCACTACTTATACTATGTACAATATCCGTATTCAATAAACAATGAAAATTTCTAACAGTAGAAGAAATATACATGAAACATGGGAAAACTTAAACTGAGCTAAGCTATCGACATAGACAAAAACGGAGTCGAGCTATCGACAACATAACAATTCGAACTATTGCATGCGTCCTCTAATAATGCCTCACAGACCAGTCAATTGGAATATGCAAAATATTTACTGACATCAGGAAGCTAAGTCTTATGATAAACTAGCTCCTGTGAACTAGCCAATATACTTTTGGTTATTTGTTTTATCCTTACTATTAAAACTCGATTAATGTGTATATATATATACAGGGTGTCTCAAAAGTTTTTTCCGGTTTTAGTCTGGTCTGGGGGATGATGAGTGGCACTGGGCTCTCGGAACTCCATTTTCTTCCTCCCAAACAATCTGTAAATGCAGAATACTATATAAAAGAAATTTTGGAGAAGTCCTGCCTTCCTACCTTGAAGAGAAGGAAAACTACAGGCCCAATGACAGAACGGAAAATGTGTCGCTTGATGTCCGAGGTCATTTTATGCAGGATGGGGCTCCTGCCCATACCGCCAAAAAGACGCAAACCTGGCGTTCCAATCATATCCCAGGCTACTGGGCAAAAGGAATTTGGCCTAGCAATTCACCAGATTTAAATCCCATTGAAAATCTTTGAGCAAAATGTCGACTCATCATGGAATTATGACGTCATTGTCACATTTTTAAAAGTTAAGCAACACAGTCATTCGGGCATAACTCAGCCATTATAGGAGATAGAAGGCTGAAATTTTGATAGAATATGTATACTAACATACCTCACATATGATGCAACTATCATCAAAAAATGATGACTCATCACTTTGTTATGACGTCATCATTATCAAAATTTTAAAAATTGACAAATTTGGCGACTTTTCGAGTGAAATCGATTTTAAAACTAAGATGGACATATTTAGAGATGATATCTCCCTTATAATCAACCAATGTCACATCCAGGCGACCGAAGGGAGCCTCCCGCGGACACGAAGTGTCCGCCAGCCGCGCAGCGCAAGCAAGCGAAGCGCGCTTGTGGTTATAAATAAAGAAAAATAGTTGAGTTTAAAATCCAACCATAGGAAATAGAAATATTTCAAATATACGAAATTCTCAATTTCATCTTGATAGATTGTATATAGTACTATAATATAAACTTCTTAAAAAATTAATTATAAACATCTAAATGTAGTAATTGCGGAGAAACTATGTAACCAAAATTCTTAGACGATAAGAATTTACTGTGAATAATCTTAGTAGGAGTAATTTTTATGAAAGTAAATTCATCTCATTAATGAGATGCCTGATTTCTAGAATATAGTTTTGAATCAAATGGTTAAAGCAAGTGTGTAACAGAAAATTGATGTAAAATTGCAAATATCCTTACTAATAAAACTCGATTAATGTATATTTATTTATATATATATATATATATATATATATATAGTATATATATATCTGTAACGAATTGATTGAAGAAACTGCAGGGCGGAGAAAGCTGATTTTTGGCATGTGGGAGTATTTTGGCTATGGATCCAGTAAGTTCTGAGCTCAGAGCAAAATGTCGACTCATCATGGAATTATGACGTCATTGTCACATTTTTAAAAGTTAAGCAACACAGTTATTCGAGCATAACTCAGCCATTATAGGAGATAGAAGGCTGAAATTTTAATAGAATATGTATACTAACATATCTCACATATGATGCAAATATAATCAAAAAATGATGACTCATCGCTTTGTTATGACGTCATCATTACTCATCAAAATTTTAAAAATTGATAAATTTGGTCATTTTTCGTGCGATATAGATTATAACAGTAGGACAGACGTATTTAGAGATGCTATCTCCCTTACATTTAACCAGTGTGACCCCAGGCGACCGAAGAGAGCTTCCGGCGGACACAAAGTGTCTGCCAGCCGCGCAGCGCAAGCAAGCGAAGCGCGCTTGTTTGATTAAATATGGGATGTTTTATATTTAAGAATCTATAATAGGCAGTTTTGGTTAAATAATGGAGATTATTAAAGTATTGGAAAAGGTAAGCCTTTGAAAATTAGAGTAATCAGTAAAAGAACTGCTATTTATCCTAATTTCGATAATACGTAATTAAGAAATTAACGAAATTCTCTGTTTAGCACTATGCAATTAAATTCTAATTTCAAATATCTCGTAAAGGAAATAGTATATGAATTACTATTATTTTTTTGGTCTAATCTTTGTGTTTTGTCTATTTATAACAAAACTAGTCTATATTTTATAAGTACTTTTTATAAATTACAACATTTTACAATTTTTTATAAAATTATGTAAACATTTTGGATTTAAATGAATGCACACAGTGCCTTATCAAGTTAAGAGAAAAAAAGAAAGCTATAAGGGTAACCTTGATATTTCATTTTGAAAATGGAGAGGAGATAAGAAAATATAAATACAAATAATATCAAGCCACATAAAGTGAAAAGTCCTCTAGAAGGTATTCCAACAATATTCTTTGGACCAAATGGCATGAAGTCCGGATTTAACAAAATAAGAGCACAGGTTATGCCAAAATAGAGCATCAATACCACAACTGTTTCGGCAACAAATTGGTAGTGACTACTACCTGAAAAGTATCCGGTTTCTCCCGTGCTTGGGTTTCGATGAACTAGTGGTGGACCACGTATTTGATTCCACATTTGTCCAGAAATCATGATAAGGACAATTCCAATAGAAATAATTGACCAATAAATAGGGTTATATAAAGAATCCAACTGTTCTCGCAGCCAATATCCACAAAACATCACCAATAGGAAGAGTAAACCAAATCCAAATAAAATTTGGTAATTTGGAGGACGGAGCACGCGAATCTAGATTTAGGCATATTATGAGATTAAAAATCATTACGCTAACCTTCCAAGTAGACCTACAACCTGAATTTCGCAAGTCTTTAAATCCATTTTTTTGAATAAATGGAAATATTTAATTAGAAATCATTGAATATAAATAATTTCGATTCGTGGACGTCCGCTACAGAACTGGCAAACACATCATAAATTTTATAAAATATCAAGGTTCCTTCGAGTGTCTAGTAAAACCAAGTAGTTTTGGTTACAACGGACGCCTCTAAGACAATCTTACAAATAACATGAATACAAAGCAAAAATCCATACTAAATGAAAGTTGGCAATGATATCATCATGCATGATGATAGACATTTTGACTCACATTCAGTAGAAAGGTAGAGAATGTTAGTATGTATCAACATGCCAATTTTAATTATATATTATTTATCTTCAGTTTTACAACATATTTTTAAATATATAGTGATGTTGTGATTATCCAGGAATACCTATAATTTAATGATTTTATAATTCGAGTGATGTTATAAGTCCTAACCGATTTCGTAATGATCTTGTATTACTTGTATTAATTATCAAGATATCCTCAAGGCATGCACTTCCATATCTCAGCATTTGCAATATCGCTAAACAGATTTTAATTATAGTTCAAGGGAATGGGTATCCAAAGTTTAATTCTGGCACTATTGATAACCATGTCAATATTAAAAAATGAGGATTAAAAAAAACTATTCTCCATGGATGATTGGCAATACCCTGAATTTGAATCAACCAAAAAGACACTCTTCGCAGACTTGTTCATCACAAATCCGATTCCGCCCCTGGCTAGAATATAAACGCATAAGCAACAAGCTACCTCTGTCATCTGCCATGCTAAGATGGATTATGTACATTGAAATAACTCTAACCTCGAAAAATGGAAAACCTCACTGCTATAGAATGCTTTACGGAAGCTTTTACCTATAAAAACATGACCAAAATACGAACAGTAAGCGCTGAATAACTCTTCTTAATAATCTCTAATTTACCATTGTCCACATCCTCTCGTATTCAAGAAATTAGCATAAATATTTTAAAATGCGACACTCCTTTTCTACTGGTATTGTGCTTGAAACTTTAAAGCAGCGAAGGATATTCCATAGCCTAGTCTATATAAGGCTTACCTTCAAATCTGATATTTTGCACCAGGGATCAAGTAGTGTACAATATTATTATTGATCCATAGTTTTAAAACATTTCTCGATGTACAATTAGAAATATTTACAAATATTTTGATCAAATTTTAAATGATTCATGTTAATTTTTTGTAATTAATTAATACAATTCTCCTTCCACCGATATTTTTAGCACTTCCTAATAATTAGATTTTGAAAGCCGAACTGTTCTGCCCCGGGTTGTAGGGGTAATTATACCCCAGACGATCGCGTCCCAGTTATTAAACCTCCAGATTTATCCACCTGAGTTATGACATGCCTGGATACATGCTCTCCACCGTGACGATATTTCTGACCTCAAAATATTTTATGTGTGTGCTAAGCATTTTCAGTAGGAAGATATTCAATTTTTTTACACAGTACCAAGATATGGCACATCTAATGAGGTCACGCGGGGAAGACCCAAATAAATCCTGGCGCAGGTCCCTCCTCCTTCCTGGTTGCCCGTATTATTATTCCTCTACCCTTCAACTTAAATCAAACAGACTCGGTTCTCTTACGACTTTAAAGAGGAAGATTTATCGAATCAAGCAACTACTCTCAGCTTGGTTCGGAAAATGCAGAAATGGAGAAGTTTCAAGTTAGTTGTTTAGAAGAAATACGGGATAAGTTAGCGTTGATAACAATCCCAGCTGACAGGTTAGTTTGGGTTCCAACAGATAATTGTGTAAGGTTTTTTGACCTAAAATGGAAAATCATAATATTTGTGAAAATGTTTCTCTTGAAGTAAATTCTTTATCTGTGATTGGATATAACTATGGTGAGTCCATTTCTCTCTCTCTTATATTTATTACTGATATCTGACAAATGGAAACCATTTACAGAGATTACTCTGAAACTTAGCTCTCTCCTCAGAAGAAACATCCTTACCATATCTCTAAAGTAAAGGAACATTGAGGATGCCATATGTACTCTATTAGATAGTGATGAAACAGGAATCCATTGCTCAGATTTTCCAAGATTACAATTCATTCTTGGTCAACTAGAGAATGTAGGTATTTACATGAAAAGAAGGAAATATAATGTTATTAGACAATTTCTGGACATAAAAACGCATCTGGTTTCTCCTGCTAGTTACAAAATTCTTCAGTTCAGAAAGCAATTTTCCACATGTTCACATACTAGAAAAAGTGTATTCTTCCTTTGGCCTAGAAAATGGCTTTTGCACTTAACTTAGCCAAATAACTTTTAGTTCTCAGGAGAAGAATGTAATTGTTTAAATGGATGAGATCCACGTTAAGTCTGATATCTCATGTAAGGGTGGAAAAATATTTGGCTCTAACCATGGCTTACTAAATAAACGGCTATATATGTCCCCGACTAGGCCTTCATACAAGAAGTTTTAACACAGTTAAAATTTAATTAGATCGATAAATCAAAAACTACTTCCGATATACATTTGAAATGTATTATTACCATATACTAGTACAAAAATGGTTTCAGAGTATCCAATTACGCTGTCAAAAATTTGATATGTCCTTATGTGATTGCGCAATAGGCTCTTTTTAGAGCGAAAAATGTTGCTGTTCTAGCTCATATCAAACACCGTAAATTGATAGAACAACAATAGGAGATCTGCAAGTTTCAGTTGGAATGTCTATGCATTCCTCAGTTACTATAGAGACAAAAAATTGCATGTTTAAGCCATATCTCGAAAAGTATAGAGCGTAGACACTAAGAAATTAAACCATTTAAACCGTGAACTATTACTCCCTAAATGAGAATGATACTATTCACATGTCTATTTTCAATATTTTCTGAGTTATCTAGGATTTTGCCACATCTAGGGCTTACAATCCCTGACATATTTTGTAATCCCAGGATTTCGGGATTGACTTTATTTTCTAATCCCGGGATTTCGGGATTAAGCAATTAATACCCAAGTATCACGAATAGACGGGATCTCCGTTTATTTATTTTAAATAATGAATACTGAATTAAGGTTATATAGTATACGTGTATCAGGCGAAAAACAACCTTTATCAGATTATTTATGCTAACTAACAGTTATCTGAAACAAAATAAGCATGGGATTATTTTTGATTATTTCTAATTAGACAAAGAGTGTTTAAACTCTTGTCACTGAGTGAATTTCTGAATTTGTTGCAAAGATATGCACATGATGAGAAAATCCTTTCCACTTCTACTGAAGTAGGCTGTACTGTAAGCAACATACGATAAACCTTCTCTAGCAAGATCCCTCTTTCTCCTATGTTCAGTAATGTTTAGTTCATGCTTCAACGAAGATGATAGAGATTCATCAGATGGTTGTTGTTTTTGAGACACCTGAAGCGAAACATCAATTTCTAATTGTAATTTCATTGCCACGGGTAGAGTGGCTGCCTCCTGACTTTCTGAATTCGAATTAGGTATATCATCTACATTATTTACTTCTGTAACCTCATTTGTATCTAGCACTCTGGATAATGATGTGTACAACAGAATGTCCTCACCACTCCGTTTTTTTCAAGCTTGTCCATCGGATTGTGAGGTATGCAGTGATCACTGAATTTTCTACTAAACTCGGAATCCCGGGATTAGAAATCGGGATCGGGGTTAAAAAAACAAATCTTGAGATTGAATCCCGGAAGTGAAATGGATCGGGATCCCGGGATTGTAAGCTCTAGTCACATCTCATTACTTCCCTATAGATCGGGATAAAATCCTAGATAACTCAGAACATATTGAAAGTAAACATGTGAATATGTAGTATCATTCTCATATAGGAAGTAATAGTTTACGGATTAAATGGTATAATTTCGTAGTGTCTACGATCTATAATTTTCGAGTTATGGCTTAAACATGCAATTTTTTTGTTTCTATAGCAACTGAGGAGTGCATAGACATTCCAGCCAAAACTTTCAGATTTTTGAATTGAGGTCTTCCTATTGTTGCTCTATTAAAAAATCAAGCATTAGAAATGCAGATTACGATGTTTAATATGAGCTAGAACAGCAACATTTTTCGCTCTAAAAAGAGCCTATTGCGCAACACATGATGACATATCAAATTATTGACAGCGGAATTGGATACTCTGATATAATGTTAGTATATGGTACGAGTAGTAATACATTTCAAATGTCTATCGGAAGCGGTTTTTGATCTATCGGTCTAATTAAATGTTGACTGTGTTAAAACTTGCCTTCTTTTTTGAAGGCATAGTTGGGGACATATATATAGCAGTATATTTAGTAAGCCATGCTCCAACTTATCCCCTGAAAGCCCACAAGAACAGTATTTGCTATCATCGTTTCTAGTTTACGCAAAAATTGGTAATGTATTTTTCGTTTGATACGTACCACGCAACTATATCTGCTAAACACCTCTTTTCTATAATTAAGTCTTGTATTTTGGATATCGAATCTTGCGGTTTGAAAATACAGATTATTTCTACCGAGAATTACCCTTTAAATGTTAATTTATTCAAGTTATTTTTTCCAACTAAACAGTTAAGACTAGTGTACCACATCCAGATAATAAAAGGAAACTCTGTTATTTGACTTCATGCACATTTTGAAAAGTATTCGAAACAACTGGTTGAATCAGAGAGATATTCGGAAAACCTTTCACTTTCCCAGCTTTCAGAACATTAAGCTAGACTACTGTGTGCATCCTGTTTAAGTTTATTCAGCATCTTTCAGTGATGTGCGTCTTCTCTATAATTCAGCAAAGAATCCTTAGCTAAGTTAATTCTTAATTTAGCATTCGAAGCTTGTTTTCCTTCTGATATTGAGCACCAAAATGTGAAACTTGTTCAAAAAATATTCAAAGATTTGACTGTTGCAGCTCTGAAGTTACAGAATGAACTCAATAACCAAGAAGGCCGAAGCAATAAACACGACTTTGTTGAAATGCTTCAACCGGGTCAACGGAGAAATTTGAGGAGTATGAACATTTTGATGGTCTTGAGGGTCTCCTTGACCATAATTTTTGCATTGTCATTTTGTGCTGAAGTCAATTGGACACCTTATTATGACTTTCAAAGCCTACTATATCTTGCTAAATCGTTGAACAAATACTAAAAATACACAACTAAATGATATTTATATACTACATGAATATTTTTCCATAACTAAATTCAGTAGTATAAAAGAATGCATTGCTATACTGTGATAGATATTTGCTGGGAGGTTCAAAAAGTTTCGACAAAAAATGAGTTTGGATCCCAGAAAAGGTGCTGTTTAACCGCATGCTATAGTAGTGTAATCAAGATAGTGTATATATAGGATGAAATCGCATAAATGAAGTCATCCTGAAATTATAATACTCTTCTTAAACATATGTCCAATATTACACAAAGTTAAAGTTCACCACAAATAATATTGGGACATACTGTAAACAGGGGCGGTCCCAGGGGGGAGGGGGCATCCGGGGCATTTGACCCGTGTTTGATTCCGCGGCCCTGGATTTTATTCGACCATCTAAGCCAAATGATAGGAAGGCCCCCGGATGTTTTCCTTTGGCTCCGCCTTGCCCGGATTTGGAAAATTCCTGTGACCACCCCTGACTGTAAATGCCTATGCCTTCCAATATCGGTTGGACCAGCCATAACATATTCAATTAGGTTTTAATGTTGACATCGCATTCGTTAAATTTGTAGAAATTTGGGGGATCACATGACGATATTAGAGCTGAATATTTTCCTTGACGACGAAGGAATGTGCACATTCCGATCGCAAACCTCATCTAGTGACCCCTTGATTTGCTCCCCTATATTCCATGAGCTCAAACAAACCTAAATCAACACTCTACATGATGATTTAGTAGGATTTATATATTTTTCAAAAGTACCCATTAAATCGCATCCAAACTGCTAACTAATACAGTCGACTCCGCTTAATAGGGCCACTGTTTAATCGGGTCAGCCGCTTAATCGGGCCACTTTTGGTAGGACCAGAATAGCTCTCACACATAGAAGCTAGTACAAAATATTTTCGGCTAATAGGGTTCTCCGCTTAATCGGGCCAAAATGTCCTCTGACCGATGTGGCCCTATTAAGCGGAGTCGACTGTATAATGATACATATCCATTCCAAAATTTGAATTTATATGCAAAGCTTTTTAAGGTAAATGCACTCCTCAAACATTTTATGATTAATTCCCAAATCCGCCTACAGAAGACGATCGACGTTTCAGTTTTCTTGATTTTATCTCTAATTGGATTGAGAGATAGAGTTTAATCAATAGTAAGGATGGGAAACTTGGTCAACATACCTTTGCCAGTTTGTGACATTCTTGCGATAACATATTTCTGAATGCTCTTTACCTAATAGTTGTGGGTTTGACCATGTTTTAAATTCCAGACTTCAGAATAACAAAATAGAAAACCAATTCAGGCAATAAATTGCATGATGAAGAGGACTGAATATCACAGTTCCTCTCCCCTATTTCGAAGCCTAACGCCATCCAAACTTATGTAATATATTAATACTCTCAAATTGTTCACTAAACGAAAAAATAGTGAAATTTCCAAAATTTATCATCCAACATACCAGAAGAAAGTCTTTAATAGAAATATATTTTGATCAATATAGTACTGAATCCCGATATCATACCAGATTTCTCTATCTTATCAATGAACTAGTTTTAAATTGAATTTCCAGTCCTTATCCATAGTAGTTCATGACACTCATTACCTTCTCCTCTTAGTCAGCAAGTGGTCTGTTTTGCCCACTCTTCGACTTATTCTATCCAAACATAGCCAACTCTAAACTTCATGAAATTCTCTACTCCATTTGCTCAAAAATTCAGGGAACCAACAAATTTTAAAGCCATCGGAAATATTTACATACAAGTGCGCTTCGGAAGCGTGCGATGCGAGGGTGGTGGGCACTTTGCGTACACCAGAGGCAACTTTAGGGTACCTGATGCCTTATTCACTAATAAAACTTAAGATTTGCTTAACTTTTGAATCTTCAAAATTAGAAGAGATTTTTAAAGAATTCAAATACTTGTAGATTGCATACTCTATTAATTTTAAGTGGTACAATTGAAATGCTTGACAAATTTTGACTCATTTGTTAAACTTTTCAGAAAGTTACGTCATATTTTAAGTTAAGTATGACGTCATAATACTTAAGTATGACATCACGAATATTTCGAGAGTGACTTGGAATATTTCCAGTATTTAGGTAGTTTATATTTCTATTGGTATCATTGAACATCTACTAATATTTACCCAAATCGTATTGCAACTCTTCAAAATTTCCACTATATAAAGTTTTATAAAGTTAAGCAAAAAAAAGTTTTCTTAGTGAATAAGGCCCCGGGGCTCACAAAGAGTAAGTATAAGGGAGAAAGCATCTCTAAATATGTGTGTGAGTGTGTCTTACTGTTATGATCGATATCGATCGAAAAATCATCAAATTTGTTAGTTTTTCAATTTTTGACAATATTAAAATCGGAAAACTGGTTTTCTGATTATAAAAAGGTGACAATGACGTCATAATTCCATGATGAGTCGACATTTTTGTCCCAAGTCAGAACTTAGTGGAGCAATAGCCAAAAATTCCCACATGCCAAAAATCAGCATTCAGTGCCTGACATATTCACAATCAATTCGTTCCAGATACAAGGGCCATGCCAAAAGTTTCCGGGTTTATGAAATATAATAGCTATATGTCGAATTAAGTTATTATAATTTTTCAAGTATATTCCATTGCAATCAATACACTTTTGCATTCTCTCAAACCATTTTTTGAATACTTCACCCCACTCTTCCTTGTCGATGGTCGAGACCGCTTCAAAATAGGCGTCGACGGCCTCTTCGTCGCAAGAAAATCTTCTTCCTTTTAACATAGTCTTGACTTTTGGAAACAAAAATAAGTCACAAGGGGCCAAATCAGGGGAATATGGAGGGTGAGGCAGTAATTGAACCCCTTCCGCCTCCAGAAAGTCCAAAGTTCGGACGGCTGTGTGGGCTGGTGCATTATCATGATGCCAGAGTAGTCCCCGAGTTCCACACTTTGGACGTTGTTCACGCAATGCTTGTAGCACGACAGGAATACAAACCTCGCAGTACCATTGCGCGTTTACAGTCTTGCGATCATCAAGTGGAAGTCTTTATATGACCACTTTTGTTGAAAAATGACGCAACCATCTTCTTACCAGCACTCCTAGACCGCCGAATCTTGGTGGGGGGTGCGTCATCTTGTGCACACCATACCATCGATTGCCTCTTAGATTCGGGATCGTAATGGTATATCCAGCTTTCATCACCAGTTATTATATCCCAAACTCGCTTTGAACCACCTCCGTTGAATTTCCTGGGCATGAAGTTGCACCAATCAACCCGAACTTTTTTTTGAATATCTGTTAGAAAATGTGGGACCCAAAGTGCAGTTAATTTTCTTAGACCCAAATGTTCGTGAATAATTGATTGTACAGGTGCCGATCCAATGCCGATATACCCTTCTATGTCCTCAATTGTAACCCTTGGATTTTCCTCAACTATCAGACGTACTTTATCAACTTTTTCAGGCAAAGTCGCCGTTAAAGGCCTCCCGCTCCGAGCATCATTTTCAAGTGAAGCCCTACCACGTTTGAAGTTAGCATACCATTCATAGACAGTTGTTCTTGAAGGTGCATGATCATCAAAACATTTTTTGAGCCTTTCGAAGCAGTTTTGCTGGCTTAAACCATCTTTAAAATCATGATAGATCATTGCTCTGAAATGTTCGCGAGTTAGTTCCATTAATAAATTAATAATAAAATCTCAAAATTGAAAGTGCGAGTTAGAAAAATCCGTATAAAATGTGATCAAATAGTGCGATTCTAATAAAATTTGAAACTTAAGCTCATACTTTACTATAAAATATTATCTGTTAACATTAATATTATGGGAGTACTATAAAGTATCTAATCTGGAAACTTTTAGCATGACCTACGTATATACAGTACCCGGACAAAAGTATTTGCACACTTCATTATCTCACGTTGATTTATTACTAAAATGGGTCTATTTATGAAGATTAAAACTCCGAAACGCTAAGTGATACAACTAATCGGGATTCAGATTCGAAATCTTCACATTCGAATTAGTAATAGTTGAAGATTTCTAATAAATTGTTCAACCCAATGAGTAAAATTATCAACCTGTGGCACAGGGGGTAGTACATCACCATCATGTATAGTGATAAAAAGGGACTATGTGGCCTAAAGTGGCAGTGATTGATAATTTGAAAACATTGGGAATTAATAATTGATTAGAAATATCCTACAATAACTAATTCGAATGCGAAGATTTCGAATCTGAATCCCGATTAGTTGTATCACATAGCGTTTCGGAGTTTTAATCTTCATAAATAGACCCATTTTAGTATTAAATCAACGTGAGATAATGAAGTGTGCAAATACTTTTGTCCGGGTACTGTATATATACAAGCGAGCTTCGCTTGCTTGCGCTGCGCAGCTGGCGGGCATTTTGTGTCCGCCGGAGGAGCCCTGCGGGCGCCTGGGGTCACATTGATTAATTAAAAGGGAGATAGCATCTCTACACAGCCTACGTAACTATAGCCTTTTCACGGTATTTAACCATGGATTACTTCAAGTCTTAAGTGCAAAATACAAACTGTATAGCATATCTATATTTTGCTGAAATTTAATGGAGTGTAATCAATATTAGTATAAAATAGGTGGAAATTGTGATAGTTCTCTCTTTTACTACAAACTAACATGTATACGAATAGTCCTTCATACTAATCATGACCCAATCTCCCGTGGTTATGTTGGATTTTTTCTTGCCTTGATCATACTTCTTCTCTACCTTTATCATACCCCCCCGATTGGGTGCACTCTTGGTTTTCTCGTGCAATTTCACTCAATTCTTGCCTCCTCTTTACCGTTGTTTCGAGATACTTACTGGATGACCCTGTAACTTTCGTTGGAGTATTACCAGTGCTAATGAGCATATCGATTGGTGATCTCGGCTGAAGGCCAAACGGCAACATGGGTGGAGATATTCCCCTGATCTGTGAGCATAATATTTGGTACGCCATGTGGCACATGTCCACAATAGAGCCATCCTTCCATGAACGCGTTAAGTACTACAATAAGTTGTCGAATAAGAATATTTGCATGTTATTTAATATTCCAAAGCAGTTAAAACTAATGGAAATTGAGGGACTAATATAAATATTTTTTAAATCCTATATTCTGAGACTATTTTTTCAACAATTATAAAGGTGATAACTTTTTGTAAATTCAACATAGGGGCGAAAACTTTTTTGATAGATCTCGAAGAGTAGAACATAATGAACAGACAGATTTTTGATATTAGGAATAAAAAGAGAATTATGAAAAAAATAGTGTCAAAATTACTAAAAATAAAATTCCTCGGGTGTTTTTGGTGTGAATTTTTAACAATTTTCAAAATTTCAAAAATCTGTCTGTTCATTAGTTAAATCAGGGCTGTTCAACTATATTTACTTCGGGCCGCAACTGCTTTATAACATTTAGTGGCGGGCCGCAATACAGGGGCGTGCACTCGGGATGGATATGGATAGAGGCATTTTGGACGCAACGTGGGCCGCCTGTTGGACAGCGCTGAGTTAGATCATCGATTTATGAATGAATTTGAAAAGTCTCTAAAGGATTATAAGCATATTGTGTCAGATTTCTTAATTGTAAAATGACCAATTTTTTAAAAAAATTGTTTATCTGTTGCAATATTTCAATTATTAATGCAGTTTTGCAGATAACCCTGCGATTCAAATCTGCATTGAAAAAATTAAATGAATCGGTTGAAAAACTCAAAAGTTGGCTATTATAGGAAAGGCCAACCTTAACGATGGATGTGGTGGTCTGGTCTTTCAACGGGATTGCTTCGACGTAATGTGAAAAGAGATCAACTATGAGTAAGAAGTACCTGTAGCTGCCATTGCGCAGTGTCGTATTCAGCAGGTTAATAGTAAATTCACCTCCGTTATTTGTCTGGAAGATGTGGGTGCTCGCATACCCTCAGGCTTCAGCGGACTTCTTTTAAGCGCTCTCTCCACAATAAACTTGCTAAAGCAGTCCTGGTCATCTGCAGTTCTAGGTCCCATTTCTAAACTCCTCCATATCACCAGTTCCATGCTTTCCCATAACCTCGTCTTCCTCGCCGACTTGTTCGGTTGCTTCTTCAGGATGTATGACAATTGGGAGTCCCAATTCACACTTAAATATGAAGTACAATTAAGATGAATGATGGGCTTAGCATTTTCCGAAGACCAGGTTTTCTGGAAACTTTCTTCACTGTACCGTCACCCTGGGAATATCGAAGTGAAGTAGATATCCTCGTCACAGAACAAGACTTTCGCCAATTTCCATGCATCATCTCTATGGAGAAACCTTCGCCATTCATCTTGCATTTCCTTGGATCAATGATTCAAAATTTCAAACACTGGAACGTAATCAGTGCATCGTAATTGGAGCGAAGTTGGCTACACTATACCTATTTGGCATACTGCTAAGAAAAATGCACGTGTGGATGTATAAATTGGGAATTACTTATACGTAGGAAGAAAATGTCTGAAATATTGTAGGTAATAGAATATAAACAAACTAACAATGATACTTATCCTATATTATCCACTGCATTTTATCGTAGTCAAATTTATTTCAAACATTATGGTTTGTTTACAAAATAGACTTGAAGTAATCCATGGTAAGGTAAAATTCGTACCGTGAATAGGTTATAGTTACGGAGGCTGTGGCATCTTTAAATACGCCTATCCATAGTCTACTCTAATAATGCCTCACAGTAGACTGAAAATCATGGACTAGGGATGAAGTAATAGCCGAATGGATTAATACACAATTAGCCAAAAATCGTTAACCATGCAGAATAGGCATTAAGAATGTATTGTAACAGTATTCCATTGAAAAATTCTAAATTTTTCAAATCAACTTGTACTAATCTTAGTTCTACACAAAAATTATACCTTAATAACATTTAGAAGTAGGCTTAAAACAGCTTAGAAAATTGCCAAATCCTCCATAAAATGAAATCATCATGGAATTACGACGTCATTGTTACCTTTTTTATAATTAGAAATTTCAGTTTTTCGACCATAACTCAGCCATTTTAACCCGCGCTTTGCGGTGTTTTGTTGTGTCATTTCCGGTTTAAGCCATTTTGGACGGGGAAGCCATACAAGTTTGGGGTCTTGCTATAAATAGAAAAAAACACTAAGCCAAACGCAGGTTTTAAGTGATAGAAGGCTGAAATTTTAATAGAATGTGTATATTAATATATCTCAAATATGATACAACCATCATCAAGAAATGATGACTCATCACTCTGTTAAGACGTCATCATTACGAATCAAAATTTAAAAAAATTCAAATTTGGTGATTTTCAGTGTGATATCGATTTTAACAGTAGGACAGACGTATTATGAGATGTTATCTCCCTTATAATTAATCAATGTGACACTAGGCGGACAAAAAGTGTCCGCCAGCAGTGCAAGCAAGCGAAGCGCGCTTGTCTATATATACACAAACATTAATCGAGTTTCAATATTAAGGATGTACAAGTATATATATATACACAGGGTGTAACAAAAGTGTTGTCACCCTTGATTATTCATCATTATGCTTGATGATATCGAACCAATAGTAATCAAATATAAAACTCTTAGCCTGTCGGTAGCTATCACGCATTACTATATTTTGTGACATCACACCATTAATAAATACACATATCCTTTCCCATTATCAAATTTTGGTTCACCTATTAATTAGAGCTTGTATTCAAAGGTGACAACACTTTTGTTACACCCTGCATGTTGCAGTCAGAATGCGATTCCAGTCGAAACGCGTTTCGACTAGTCAAAATGCGTTTCCACTGGAAATAGAGTATCATGGGTTATTTTTACTTCAGTGAACTAATTTTAATTAGAACGATGACTTTACATTTTAATTACCAGAATTTAGCTCCTTGCCCACAATATCTGTTGAATATATCTTATACGGTAGATGATGAATATTTTCCTGATGAATATTTTCCCCACGTAATATTTGTCCATTCACTGTGTTTCAGTAATTTGTGAGAATTGATAACAGTATGTGTTTATAAATGATATTATATTTGAAGGATAATATTATATGCTAGAATATAATCTCTTAGTCTACATTCTCCCTATGTATTTCGATTTCTTAATTAATCAGAATCCATATATGGAGTCATTTACCACATTCACGCCCACCCATGATGAGTAATATAGGCTGTCTAGGAAACACTGAGCAATTAATTAATAAATACTTCAGTACAATAAAGAAAGCAGGTGATAAATAAGTATTTTTTCGTTCCAGTTGCTATAATAATATTTTATTGACATTTAAAACCCTTTTTTATTTATAAAAAGCATGTGGATGAATGTTTTTTTATAACCGAGACTCATGATGAACATGTAATTGTTATTGATTGCCAGAAGCGATAGGTTAGTTGTATACTAGTCAGACCATAGCCACTGGTACTGTAGGTCCGGTTTCAACTGGACCACTTTTTGTCCCAACCGGACCACTTGAAACAAGGTGCCTACGGCCTTGCTAGTAGTATAGTAAGGCCACGACTGTTAATAGTAAACCTGTTTCAGCTCCTCAAATATCTCTTGTGAGGACCGGACAACATTTCATTTTCATTATCTCATTATTCAATTATATCAATTATCTTGCAAAAATATTGCTACCGACATCCTATGATATACAAGTGTATTACAGTATACCCTCGCTAATCTGAACAGCTCTGTTCCAATGTTCGAAAAAATCGTTCGAATTAGTGAATTTTTTCCGATTAGTGAAATAAAACTAATTCAATAGGGCATTAATTATAATAAATTTGTATTGTTAGATTATTAAGGATATTATTTCGCTATGAATGTCTATTTAACGAGGTTTCTCAATCTTAATGATAAAATTAAGTTTATAAACGTTTATTCAAATCATAGAAGCGAGTAAAATTATATTTTGGGTGTTCGGAAGAATGAAGTGTTCGGATTAGCGAGGGTTCGGATTGGCGAGATTCGGACTAGCGAGGATGTACTGTAGTACAATTTAACATGGTTAATGAGTGAAATAGATACATTATAAATGAGTTGAATAGTTAAGATCCAACAGAAAAGTTCAATATTTCGATTTATGATCAGTTATGGCAAGGTGGCACCTGAAGGTGGAAGAAAATTTCAGTAGCAGAAACTTTTACTCCTGTTCCGTTCATTTTTGATATTAAATTCTTTTCGGAATTTCAAATAGAAATAGAGACATGCAACATATATCAAAACCTTACTAATATGGATGGTGAAAATTTATAATTTCCTCCATATTGGAATCACAATCTTTAATCTTATGTTTTGCATGAGCGACCAAAGGTTAGACATTATTCTAGTATAAATTATCAGTATTTTAAATTTAAATGATTGAATTAAAAAGTGATGCAATAAAAACAAATTTGACGTTAAATGCAATACAAAAATTGAGATGCGGACAGGGCGGCTGAAACAAGTTTCCAACAAAGAGTGACCATATTATGTTCTTTTCACGAACCTAGATAAATATACGTATTCCCGCTCCAAAAGACTAGGGAATTATGTCTCTACATGGTTAATATTTGAGGAGTATCGGAATCATGCATTTAGTCCGAAAGCATTGAGCTCATGCGAGTATGCAGACAGTTGAGAATAAACGCGATAAGAGCAACCTGTAATTTCTGTGGTCTTGGTGAAGTCAAGATGATTGCCATTTTATCCATATATTCTAATATTCCTTAACAACAATGAAATTGACAATGATAATTTGTTAATTGTTCTCAACGCTATATTGTCCAAAAATAGGTCAAATGATAGATGTATAACCGAATATTCGTCTAGATCCATAGTAAGCCTTCTCAAAACATCCTACCGTAGTCCCTATTCCTACTACCCCTAATTAAGTCTAATGAACGTATCACAAAATAAAGGCTAACTTGGAAATTGTTACCTCGCAGAAAATATCGAAACTTACTGATTCATCTCTTCTTCTGCAGTGACATCTGCAGCAATCTCATCTGGGATTCCAAACTTTTCAAGCCCCTGTACATGCTCACGATCGAAGAGAATTCTGTAAGGAGCTTATACTCTAATGTAGAATGCGGACCAATATTGATTGAGTATTGAGTTCTATTTACATATTTAACCCAACATGGATCTTTTGATTTCTGCATAGAAGATCCTAACACCTTTTTATCTCTTTGTTTACCCTTTCAACAGAGCCTTGTGACTGAGGATGTCTCGCCTTTCCATGAATCACTTTACATTCAGGCCACTCTTCTCGAATAAAGGTTGCAAGATTAATGTTTTTAAATTTCCTATCGTTATCGCTCTGTAGAATGTGTGGTGGTCCCAACAAACAAAATACAGTAGGATGTCAGTTATCCGAACGGGTTGGGACCGAGGGGTTCGGATAACTAAAGTTGTCATGTAATATAATAGAAAAGTTGGTCAGTAGTATTAAGTAGTCAAAATGATAGATATGGATAAAATACATATTGATCTATGTACGTATCTTCAATAGTGTATAAAATGATGGCAATGTAGTACTTTAAATTCTCAACTCAAGGATGCATCATTTATAAATCTAGTCTATTTTAGTTTGGTCAACCAAGGAGTTCGGATAACTGAAGTGTTCGGATAACTGAAGTTCTGATAACTGAAGTTCGGATACCTGACGTTCTACTGTACGTCTAGAAGATTATCAACAACTTCCTGTGCTGACTTTATTCTCAAAGGACGGAGCATAACAAATTTGGTAAGGTGCCCGCCGGCGCCGCCCGCCGCAGGGTTGGAAAAAAATCATGATTTTTCTATATTTTTATGTATAATCATTTAGTCTTCTGTTTATTTTTATCTACTCATAATCAAGTAGAATTCTAGAATAAATTTAACATTATCTACGTATAATAGAACGTTTTAATGAAAGAAAATAAAAAATTAGAATAAATATTAATGAAGAAAGCGAAAAATTAGAGTATGTATTAATGTACGTAGAACTAGAAGAAAATATTTATGAGTATTCAGCAGCTTGTATATATAAATACTAATGTTCCTGCTTTAGCTATACCTAATCTATTCCTAACTTTTGAATGTCCAGTCACTCTTTCGTCCAGACATAATGAATCACAAGCGGCGATTTACGTTATATTATTAGTATGAATAATAGGCAGCCTTAGTATATATACGTACTATATATAAACATATCGAAGCCATTATTAAGTATTATTAACGATACATCTATTGTTCTCTGAAGCCATCACACTTTTATCAAATACAAGCGCGCTTCGCTTGTTTGCGTTGCGCGGCTGGCGGACACTTCGTGTCCGCCTGGAGGTGACATTGGTTAATTAAACGGGATATATAATCTCTAAATATGTCCATCTTAGTTTTAAAATCGATATCACTCGAAAAAGCACCAAATTTGTCAATTTTTAAAATTTTGATGAGTAATGATGAGGTCATAGCAAAGTGATGAGCCATTATTTTTTGATGATAGTTGCATCATATGTGAGACGTGTTAGGATACAGATTCTATTAAAATCTCAGCCTTCTATTTCCTATAATGGCTGAGTTATGCCCAAATAACTGTGTTGCTTAACTTTAAAAAATGTGACAATGACGTCATAATTCCATGATGAGTCGACATTTTCGTCTGAGCTCAGAACTTACTGGACCCATAGCCAAAAGACTCCCACATGCCAAAAATCAGCTTTCTACGCCTGGCAGTTTCTTCAATCATTTCGTTACAGATATATATATATATATATATACATATATATACACAAACAAACAAACAAACAAACAATAATCGAGTTTTAATAGTAAGGATGAAACATTGAAGAAATTTCTAAAAGGAAATATATTCCAAAAAAATCAAATAACATGATTTTGATTTTTTTAAGTGATTTAAATCATGATTTAAATCAATGATTTAAATCAAATGATTTAAATCAAAACAACCCTGTAAGGTGGTCCTGATATACCATTAAGAAGTTGTATGGCCTGTTAATTTCTGGTGTATTTTGCAGGTCGATCAAGTCAATTTGGCCCCTTGAAGCAAAACCTGAACTACGTATTGGTTTTGTGACTCTAGATTTCAGTTGCTTTTTACATTTCTGAAATTCGCACTCACTACATGATTTGATAAATTCTTTGGAAATTCCGGAATACTTCTGTTTGAGCACTACTGACATCCGATCTCTTCCAAGGTGCATTTCTCCCTCAGTGTGGACAGCCTCAAGTATTTCGAAGTGCGATTCTTTGGATACAACTCTCAATAGATCTTGTGAGTTTAGCACTTGACTATATAGGAATTTAACAGATTGTGACTGTTTTACTACATATTTCTTCCAAATCCTGTAGTACCTTTGGTGATCAGTTCCTTTCTGGACAGGGGGAGGCCCAGAATAAATGCGGATGATATCTGTAATCGGAGCTGAACTGAGGACAGACTGATATGATTCAATAGAATTGTTGAACTTTTCCAGAGGGGATATCATGCTGCGATTGTATTGTCTTTTGTTATAATATTATGTATTTATCTTCTCAAGAAATAAACGCCTACATGTATTGCCCATCCAATTGACATATTTAGACAGCTCAAACTAATTCATTCAGCTGGCTATTGCGAAACCGATTTCGCTTGATACGTAATTAAATATGACTAGTTTTGATACCATTATTTTCTTCTTTATCATATGTTTCGATTACGAATTGATTGCGAAGTTTGGGAATGAGCATATAACTTATTTTAATCAATAAATACAATTTAAATCCTAAAATTATATCTTTAGCGTGATGAAAACATTATATTTTAAGGCTTTCAAAAGTTAAAAATAGCCCATGATATTCTATTTCCAGTGGAAACGCATTCTGACTGCAACATATACGTATATATTAATATCTCTGTAACGAAATTGATTGAAGAAACTGGCAGGCACACAGAAAGCTGATTTTTGGCGTAAGTCTTTTGGCTATAGATCCACTAAGTTCAGAGCTCAGACGAAAATGTCAACACATCATGGAATTATGACGTCATTTTCACCTTTCTATAATTTTAAATTTTAGTGCTATGACTACACTACCTGGCCAAAAGTATTGGAACACATTCTAATGTGTGCCACCATATGCCCTAAGTAGCATATGTGGTAGGGAAACGGGCCCACTGAAGGAAATCAACAAAAGTTTAGTGGAAGAGGTCGGAGGGACAGTTTCTATTGATATCACAATGTTTACACTTGTTTAATATTGTATTCAATGGGTTGTGCCACTTTGGCAAAAGTGGCACACATTAGAATGTGTTCCAATACATTTTGCCAGGTAGTGTATAACTCCGATATTTTAGGTTATAGGAGGCTGAAATTTTAACACTGTTTCATAGCCTACTCAAAATAAGGCTTGGCATCAAATCTACCATGGATTAAATTCATAAAAATATATCTGCTTAGCTTATAAGCTATTTAATGTCCTCAAGACTTCCATTTCCAGGTATTATCTACTAAATCTAACAATGTAATTGAATTCAACTTCATTAATTTCAACATCATTCAGAATAGCAATCATTTGTTTCATTTGAAACAAACTATGTTAAAATTACAATAAATAAACGTTCCTGATAACTCGCTCTTATCTCTTTCTATCCTCGTATTCTACTCTCATTCTCTTAGTCTTCGTCAATATTTTTTTCCCACTTCTTTAGTGGGTATGACGGACTAAAAAAATGCCGAGCAATTATATGGCTTCTCAAATTTATGGCTTCAGTGGCATAGAAAATGACTGGGGTCTAGACATCCGCGATATCGGGGACACTGTCATTCTACGGCTAATGTAGAATGACTGTCATTCTACGGCTAATGTAGAATGAATGTAGAATAGCATTCTACGGCTAATGTGACAATAATTTCCTATAACTTGCACGAATCAACTCTGGCCTTCTTCTTTTAAATTTGAGATTAGAAAAATGTGGCTTCGATCAGTCGACAAGACGCTAAATTTTAGATGAGTGTAGCTTGAGTTAAAAGCGAAACTTTCGAATACAAAATCGACTTTACAAGTAGTCAGCTAATGCCTCTCCAACATCGATTTCTTTCAATTTCCTACTTTTCGCGCGGGCAAAGCTGTGTGGGCTTCTTTTCTTCGGAGACTTTCGTTGTGGTGAGATGCCTTCACTCTTCCCACACCGTACTAAACATAACTGTTTATTTCTACAGTAGAGGAAGTCTTGCCAACTAATCATCAAGAGCTGAATCGAGAATCCCGAGTTTTCAATACGATTTCAGTAGAATGATATATGAAACAGGATAATGAGTCCTCTAAGTATATTCAAAGTATTAGAGACATTACCACATGTTTTGCCATGATCTTCTCCCTTCTTATCAGCCTGTATACTTGTAAACAATTAAAATATACAAAATCGTAGTAATCTTCTCATAGAGAGTATATCATCAATTGCTATGACTTTATCAGGCACAATCTTCGAGGAGTAATTTCTTTCAGGGGTTCCAAGCTACCAGTCAACTCGCCAAAAGCACAAAGTTACTCGTACAAAATACCAAATGAAAATTTCAATAGCATTTTAGATGAGATTCTGTAAGAACTAAGATTTTCTGTTGACTTGATACTAGTTGGCATGTACGATTAGGCATGTTGTACGAGTTTACTGGCATTCGTTTCCAAGGTATGTTTGAAGGTTTCGTTCATTGTCACAGGAGCCAGGCTTTAATAAACTCTAGAACTGCACTTCTTAGTAATTTTCTGAGTGTGAACTAACAGGATCAAAGAAGATTAACCCCTCGGCCCCAGTCTCATCTCAATGTCCCACTGCCTTCTTGATTGAGTTGTCATGTCCCGTTCCAACTGTTATTCTTCATATTCTCAGAATCAGCAATTTGTCATATAAAGTCTCGTCTGACTACTGGAACAGGTTCACAGTTTACACGATGTGGGAATAGTCACTCAATATCCGGAAAGAGAACAGTGGATATCGTTAAAATAGATAGCGAAGCAGCTAATAATAAATCAAAAGATATAATTGTCAAAAGGTGTAGAAAACCGCTTTTTAGTAGGGTAAGGCAAAATATTTATCCTTACTCTTAAAACTTCATTAATGTTTTTTTATACATCAATCTATCTGTAACGAATTGATTGAAGAAACGGCCGGGCGCAGAAAGCTGATTTTGGCATGTGGGAGTCTTTTGGCTATGGCCCCACTAAGTTCTGACCTCAGACACATCATCGAATTATGACGCTATTGTCACCTTTTTATAATTAGAAATTTGCCATTTTAGATTATAAAAGGCTGAAATTTTAATAGAATGTGTATATTAATATATCTCACATATAATATCGCTATCATAAATAGATGATGACTCATCACTTAGTTATGACGTCATCATTACGCATCAAAATTTTTAAAATTGACTAATTTGGTGATTTCTCGTGCGATATCGATTATAACAGTAGGACAGACGTATTTAGAGATGTTATCTCCCATATAACTAAATAATGGTGACCACAGGTGTCCAAAGGGCGCCTCCGGCGGACAAATTGTCCGCCAGTCAAGCAAGCGAAGCGGGTTTGTGATTTAAATAATCAAATATTTAACAAAAGGTTGATTGAAAATTTGTGGTGTCAAAGCCCACTATATTATCAGCTATGCAACCTAACGAATACAAGGCCAAGGCTCAGTTAATTTATTTACCAAACCACAACAATTATCTAGTATATATTTACAACTACTATTACAAGTCTGAAAATTAAACCACGTGTTATTATTTAAATTATAGTTAATATAGTATATCTAATTCGATACAACATTGATATTGAGTAAGATTTTGAAATTTTGAATTTAGGATGGGGACCGTGATCAGCGGACCCAGTTCAACGCCTATAAATCAAGAAGCCGATTCTCTTGATGATGATGCTTGATTATTAAAAATAATTAATTTTGAGTAAAGCAACTTTTTAAAAGTGTAATGATCATGTGGGTAGTCATCATCCAAAAATTTAACCGTAATGCATGTCCCCGATATCGCGGATGTATCCCAGCCATTTTCTATGCAACTGAAGCCATCAAAGTGCGAAGGCATATAAATGCTCCGCATTCTACAGTTAATGTAAGTTGCTAGTTAATGGGATTAATCATAAGATGTGTTAAACACATTTATTGCTATGAAAATTTAAATAAAGATATTAAAAAGGAAAAAAATCAGACGATAAGTAGATATGGCATTGTAAGCTGTGAAGAAATTAAATATAAAACATTGGAGACACCTACGTATTATTTTTTGAAGTATTGCAATGTATGAAGGAAATTTAGGGATTTAAGAGGCTTTAGTTCATAAACACATGAGAATGGACAATTTTGATACATTTTGAACAGAAAATCATACTTATCATTTAGAAAAACTGAGAAAACATTTAGGCACAGCGATCAGGCAAATATGATCAATTTAATGAAGAAAGAGTCCAAATAATGTGTCCGATTATAAAAATACTTCGAAACGAGATATGTTATAACTTTCCAAACAAAAAGAATTGAAAGCTCATATTTGGCAAAACAAATATATTGATATTTGATTCAGTGATATAATTGAAATAGTGATAACTTTGGTGGTTTGAAATACCCCGTTGATGATATTCCATACAAATTTTGTGGGATATAGTGATATATTGGTCATAGTTATAATTTGCCTTAAAATTACATTCAATATATAAATCTATGTGTACGCGTGCATACTAGTCAGGTAATGTGAAGCACAGACGTTGTTGCGGATATCAATACACTGCAACAGAGATACTCATATTAATAAGGAAATGTTAAAATTGTGATAATTTTGAACACTTACGTGAATATTCGTAATCTCAGATATCCAAATAGCTAAGGCCTCAGCGTGAAAACCTTGTCTTGAGATGTCCAACTTATCAACAGTCTTAGGCTTCCCTCCAGGAGGGTAATGAATAAACATAGGAGCAGTCTTGAGGTGGAGTGATTCAAATATAGGACTTCCCCCTTCATCAAAGTCGACCAGTGAAAAAAATAAAAGTTTTTTATGATTGGATTCTCTATGCCCAAAAGAAAAACGATAAGAATCAGCTACAATCTGGAATTCTCTCTTGGCCTCACTACAAATATGGCATTTTCTCTCTCCTCTAAGGGCAGTCATCATCACAATCATCGAATAATTCCGAGGCCTGGTACGAAAATAAAGATTAAAATTATCGAAATTGGTGAAATGGATTATTGTCCTTTGTGAAGTCCAGTCCCAGAGCTGTGATACTTTCGACTCTAATTTATTTATGCTATTCTCTGGCGATGTAAATCTTGCAGAGACAATAAGATTGTCAGCATTGTACAGTGTGAAGAGTAAACATACATGCAAAATCAGAGAAGTAATCTTGGAATCGAGGTTAGAAAAAAGCATTGATTATTCAAAAAAATCTAAATTTATGCAATAAGGATTATATTGTTAAAATGTACTGGTAGTACTGTTCCGTAGAATTTTCAGACGCATAGAATTTTCAGACACTGTATTATGAAACCATGGATTCAACTTTGCTGTAGAATTCTCAGACATGCTTATGCATACTATGGATTTTTGTACTGGAGGTTCATACATTTATATTGATTAAGTTATCAGTATACTACATAGCTACCCGTAGAATTTTCAGACATTTCCATTAGATTCTATGATACATAGCTACCCGTAGAATTTTCAGACATTTCTATTAGATCCTATTATACATGAAACCCGTAGAACTTTCAGACATTTCCATTAGATTTTATTATACATAGCTACCCGTAGAATTTTCAGACATTTCCATTAGATTCTATGATACATAGCTACCCGTAGAATTTTCAGACATTTCCATTAGATTCTATGATACATAGCTACCCGTAGAATTTTCAGACATTTCCATTAGATTCTATTATACTTAGTACATAGCTACCCGTAGAATTTTCAGACATTTCTATTAGATTCTATGATACATAGCTACCCGTAGAATTTTCAGACATTTCCATTAGATTCTATGATACATAGCTACCCGTAGAATTTTCAAACACTTCCATTATATTCTATGATACATAGCTACCCGTAGAATTTTCAGACATTTCCATTAGATTCTATTATACATGCTACTCGTAGAATTTTCAGACGTTTCCATTATTGAAACAAAATTTAATTTAAACCACCACTCATTTTCAAGGAATATTTTATTAGTACCTATATATACAAGTATTAGATTCTATTCCTCAGTGTCGCGATATATGTAATTTATTGAAGTGAATATGATGATCGATAATTGAAATACATTCAGGACTACCTGCACAAAATATTGTTTTCCTTCACATACAAACACACATTGATTATAATTAATATTAGTAGATGAAATAATATGTTACTGTAAAATAAAGTACATCGTGCATTAATTCCATGATGATACACATCACATCACATGCGATAATCGGGTTCTAATTATGGTGTTAAGGTGTAGGAGACTGTTCCGCTGTGTCATGGTGTCTTTATAGATACATTCACTAATTTTATCTTCAGGAAGACCTTTCGTCTATCTAAGACTCATCAGGCTGGCTAGTTGCCAGCTAGGTCCGCCTATATGTAAACACAAAGTCTGTATAGTATCGTTCGTTTGTAAACACTGAGTCTGTACTTAAATAGTCGTATTTTCTTGTAAAAGCTATTCAGAGTCGAGGATCTGAACATCATCACTGGGTATGTTCCCATAGGAAGGGGTAATGGAGTTAATCATTGAAATGACGGGTTCGTAGTGGAGGTTAAAATTTTGAATGTAGATGGATGCCTCTGGATTGGTAGTGGCTCTGAGCAGGTTCCATCTCACAACTCGAGTAAGCGAGGTTCCTTGATTGAAGCTATTGGCTACGTATATATCTGCATTAAAGATAGCAGACGCTGCCATGATCTCTACGTAACTTCCTCAAATTCCATCAAGATAACTGGGTTTTTCGGTTAATAGGTAGTCGCACGGGGTTACTTGTTTCTGTTAAAAGTACCAAGCAAGTCTTGTTGTACCTTCGCAAGCGATGAATGAGAGATGATTTTACGTACTTGAGGATGGCTGTCTTCTTCCCCAGTCAAGACTTTTGCTAAGCGTCGGAATAAACAATTTCCATCGCCTACGATAGTCTCGGTCTCCCATGGCTGGTAGCGCGAAAGTGACCGACCTGTGAGGTTACCGGGTTGCCGAATTAGAGAGTTGAATTTCAGCCCAAATATAGCGCATTTCTCTCTTAGCCACTTTTCAGAAAGGACGCTGATTTTTGGAATCACGCTAGATATTTTGGGGTTAATGAGAGTCGAATTGTCTGAGAACGATTCCCAAAGAACAGCACTCAGAAATTGGACAGCCTAAATGATAATATATTACAATAAATCAATCAAAGGGAATGAAAACAAGTCTCGACTGACTAATTAAGTAACCACCAAAAAGACTACCAAAAAGAGTATTCGTAAGTTCAGCAGTAGATTGATATTTTATAAGAAAATATAAACATTTTATTATTAACCATATTATATTAAAATTTAAAAACGAAAACTCACAACTCCAGATAGAACTTTCTCAGCGTATTTTGCAGCCAAGATATCTCCATATTCTGGATATAGATCTGTAGTCCAGCTCAATAAAGTTTCTCTGATCTCCTGCTTCTAAATTGGAATTATTAGTCGTAGAGTATTTAAAATCAGTGGGTCGAGTTGATAATTACTTACCATCTGATCCTCATTCGAGTCTTTAAGAAATTTAAAAATGAAGATATTCGGAACATAATGGTGAAATCGATTGAGTTTCTTATGCAGGTCTTCGTGCAATGGCGTCAGGAAAGTGCCCTTGCTCACATTCTCCTTTAGAATAATCTAGAAATAAGTAAAGTGTTTTACCAGTTGAAATATAATAAGTTCATGTAAATATTTTGTCTATGATTAATGAAAATAACAAGCGCTGATCTCGATAGAAGAATGCATTCCTTGTATGTACGTCAGAGTTCTTGCGAGAAGCAAGTCATGGAAAAGGATGCAAGCATAGCATGATATTATTATTACAAAACTAGTCAAATAACCTTGAGGTTGGCTAGATGATGATGAATTGATTCACTTGTAAATCCAAATTCAATGTGTGGGGTCTAGAAAACAGAGAGATCAATACGATAGCCATGATCACGCAATTCATTCAAATATAGAACATACGTGTGAAGACGTCGATCTTTTGACCTCATCACTATCAATTTTCGCAACTGATTTTCTTTTTCCCAGAGTAATTTTGTCAGAATTATCCTGACGCTCGTGATATAGTTGGGTAGTGTGGATAGGTACTTTCTTATCCTTCTTCGATTTCAGTTCCTCTTTTGAAATAATGGCGTGGCTGTCAGTAATTCTGGATGCTGTAAAAGGCCCCAAAACTTGGACTGGTTTTTAGTATTCGGCATATTTTTCAATTTGGGAATGTTTGTAAATATGATTTTATCTTCTTCCTTAATGTTACACCTATATATTCAGTATTACACTATAACAAACATCATACAGTTTTTCTTACTATTTATGAAGTAAAACAATCGAAATTCTTGTATATTAATTTCCATTGGTTTCTTTCTTACTGTTTGAAACTATAAAGACAGAGTAAGAAAAAACCGGTTTCGATTGTACGTACTACTATATTGTTAGAGTTAACATACTAATGTGCTTACTCAATAACTGAGAAAAATAACTTGCCTCTTTTCATTAACTTTCTTATCATACTGCCTCTTCTGCTTTAGCTGCTCTGATCTTATTGAGGCGTTCGCAAGATCGCAGGTATTTTTCCAAGACTCATTCAGGAGATGAATCGATTCTAGGTGGTCATCAGGAGGAGAAAACATATCCAATTCGCACCCTTCCTCGATAGCCACATATTCGGAAATGATAAGCCTCTTCGTAATAATGATAAGATATACCAGCATTTAATATAAATATAATAGTTAGTAATTCGTATGGGTTAAAGTTGGTCTTTCCTAGGGGCATTTCTTTTTTCATCAAAAATTTCAAAAGGTCCTTTTTAATCATTTTTAGATCCCTAAAGGGATTCTAAACATAATTTTCGATTTTTAGAATTTCCATGCCAATATTCCGCCACTTAGAGCCACTTGTACCACCTGGGGTCACCCAAAAAAGGACACATTTTTGAAGCGAAATGTCTCATATCTTTAACTTCTTTTAACCATGCCAGATCATCATTTTGATGCTGAATTCGTACTCAGCCCTAAAGTTCCAGCAATTTGATATATATTGGACACATTTGGAGAATCTTTTGGCTGCGGGTTCGTAGCAACGGCCAGGAATCTGAACAAATTCCTGGCCGTTGATAGGGACGGACAACCAAACAGATTTTTGATATTACGAATAACGAGATAATTATGAAAAAAATAGTGTCAAAATTACTAAAAAATAAATTCCTCGGGTGTTTTAGTGTGAATTTTACCAATTTTCAAAATTTCAAAAATCTGTCTGTTCATTTGATTGATCACGCATTTATGAAAGGATTATAAAATTTTCTACAGGGTTGTAAGCATATTGTGTCTGATTTCTTCCTTGTAAAATGACCAATTTTTATCTCTCCATCAGAAATTTTTCTACTCTTTCGAAATATTATTTTTGAAAAATCTTAAATTATACCTATTTTCTAACTTTGGTCTACTATATCTAAATCATTTTGACCACAAGACCTTTACGATGTCTCAGTTTACCATCCGTAATCGAATCAAAACGCTTTTTGATGCATGAATAACATCAATTCCAGATATTATTAGACATACCAAACTTCCGAGGAATACTGTCTTTAGGATTGTGAAAAGAATTCGCAACCATGAATCTCTTGAAAAATAAACAAGGTGCGGGAGCTCCTCATAAATGTTAATATTGGCAAAAATCGATAATTACTAAATTGTCACGTTTTCCGCGGATTTCTCTAAGAGAACTAAGAGCTAAAATGTCAAGTAAATTCGGTAACTCCTTTTCCACGTACAACCACATTTACCGCATAACCAGGCGTGCTGGATTCAAATCGACGAAGGCGATAAACAGTCGATTAATCTCTGAGAGAGTTGTTGCAGCAAGAGTTGTATGGGCAAAACAGCACTTAAAGCAGGATTGGGGGAATGTTTGGTTCTCAGATGAGTGCTCTGTGTGGTTGAATCGTGGTAATGTAAGGTTTTTCACCAATGGCACATCATAAATAACCTTGAAAATTCTTAAGCACTCACCTAAGGTCCAAATCTGGGGGGCTATTTCGCACCGTGGAGATTCAGTAGTTAAGATTTTAATACAAATGTGTATCTTAACATCTTGGATGAATGCTTAATCGAATCAGCAAATCTATTCTATCCTGATGGCTGGATATTACAAGAGGACAATTCTCCGATCCACAAATCGATCATAAGTAAAACCTGGAAATTGGACCAGAATATCACTGTTTGGGTTGACCAAGTAATTCACCAGACTTAAATCCAATTGAAAACCTTTGGGCACTCCTTAAGAAAGAACTGCTAAATAAGGATGACATAATTCGTAGTATTATAAGAGAATGGGAGACCTTCACCTCAGATTTTCTTGAAAATTACGTGTTCTCTATGAGTACGCGAGTACGGATGTGCATAGAAAGCGGAAGAGAGAAAGTTAAATTCTAAATTGTGTTACATTAGAGATAAGAAATATATGCATCAATATTATATGCAAAGATATATGAGAAAAAGTCGAATTTATATAAGTTGATTAATTGAAAAAGGTCTCAATGAATATGAAACAAACTGTATAATACCTCACTTGACAATAACTGCATGAATTAATATTTGGAAGATATGTCTTGTATCGCGCCTGGCTTTACTTTCAATTACAAAGAGGTAGAACACTTCATGAAGTTTTTCAATAACCCAAAAGATGGTGCTCTTCGTGAAAATTGTATCAAGCCATTCCAAGACCTGTGAAGACTACCAAAACAACAAGATTCTAAGGGTTTGTGATTTCTTAAGACTTAAATAACGTAATTATTCTAGAATCATGCATATACCAAAGTTTGTTAGAAACGATTGACAGAATTAAAAAGACTACGAAAAAGTGTTTACCTCCCACCAATTAAGTGAATGCAATCGTCGTTACCTCAAAAACATGGGCATAAGAACTTTATTTAATTTGGATAAATGCAATTTGTTGAAACGTGCCCTAAATTAACATCGAAAGCCAGCTTGCAATCAGCTTGGAAAGGCAAAATGTAAATTTGGCCTTTAAAGTGTGCCATGAGTAAACTTCAGTCGAACAGTTAGCTTATAACATGGGAAAGAACATTGTGAGAACCAAACTGTTGAGTTTTGATAGTCATCAATGATGTTTGGAAAATGTTCAATGTGAATTCTCTCTGGATATGTGTTAATCGATCGATAGGAATATGAGAATCAGTTATGATAGAGATATAATTGAGTATAAGGGTATCATCTAATTACAAATGAGCATAATAGTAACCCGTGCGGATAGAAAAGGATAGTCATTTTACGACGATGTATCTGCACCCTTAGCAGAATTTTTAAAACCTTTATTCTGGGTCTTCCCGTACTATTCTTATTCATTTGGCATGTGCTACTATGGAACTAGAACAGGCGTGTCAAACTGGTGGCCCGCAGGTTGCTCAGAGGTGGCTCGCCAGCCAGTTGCGAAAAAATATTATAATTGAATGAATCAGTAGTTAAAATTTATTCATTTCTATCATGGCCCGGGGAATAGCTGGGGTTATGAAATTGGCCCACTATCCGATTCGAGTTTGACACACCTGAACTAGAACATTGTACACTAACTTTGGAGGCATTTTGCACATGCAGTACATCACGGAAAGACATTCTACCAAAGCTTTTTACTGTATTCAACTGTTTTATTATCTAATAAAGTTAAGACCTCTATATGATGCACTACCGCGTAGTATTGATACATGATAATTGAAAACTTGCTAAATTAAAAGTCTAATTGAATAATATTATTTGTTTACTTAGTCAACTTCATCAGGAAGTAGAATTCCAGAATGTGTGATTGTTTCTTATTACTCGTAGAAGTATATTGTTCTCTTATGACGCCTCAGGTTAAGTCAAGTCTATCTCCCCCAAGCTAAGCCTAATCTCACAAGCTAAGACAAGTCTATCTCTCAAGCTAGGTCAAGTCTATCCTCAAACTAAGTCAAGTCTATCCCTCAAGCTAAGTCAAGTCATAGTCGGCTATTAAGAAGTAGAAGTCCGTTTTATTAGTACAAGTATATCTATTAAGAAGTAGAAGCCCGTCTCATTAGTACTTC
>OY725488.1:4821170-4855507 GCA_963281255.1 Aphrocallistes beatrix
AGTTTCTTTGTATAGAACTGAGCTGTGAATGGGTTGATGCGAAAGTGAATATTTTTCATGGAATGTTGCTACATTCCAGCGTTGCTATGAAAACGCATTTTGATCAGTTGAGGTCATATCTTGAAAACCGCAATAACTATGCATTCAAATTTGATCTTATTTGATAGCCAATAGACTATTTCCTATAAAGCCATTACATAATTTACACGTCTAAATTCAATGGTTTGCGAGTTATTAGACAAATGATCACTTTGGTCACAATTGGTAATTTGTCTAATAACTCGCAAACCATTGAATTTAGACGTGTAAATTATGTAATGGCTTTATAGGAAATAGTATATTGGCTATCAAATAAGATCAAATTTGAATGCATAGTTATTGCGGTTTTCAAGATATGACCTCAACTGATCAAAATGCGTTTTCATAGCAACGCTGGAATGTAGCAACATTCCATGAAAAATATTCACTTTCGCATCAACCCATTCACAGCTCAGTTCTATACAAAGAAACTATATTAAAACAAACTTAGAAGTGCCCTTAAACAACCTCTGAAATTCACTAAATGTGTCCCAAATATAACCTATTGTGCAATCATATGATGACTAATCGAAATTTTAACAACGGATATGGATACTCTGGCGTCATATTTATATATGCTGGTAATACATTTCGAAGCTCTATTCTGCGTCGTTCATGATTTTTGGCAGATCATGTATTTGATCAACCATCTTCGACCCCATCCCTGGTCCATTTTTGAGATTTAGATGGGTGGCCTTATATACAGAGTGCTATGTTCGGACTAAATATCGGATTGTTTAGCAAATATTAGCCCTCTAAAATTAGCTTTTCAACTCATTAGTGACATTTATTGCATTCCTATTACATAGCAACAACAGCATTACACACTGTTTATGTTTAGTCTGTCTGTGGTCAAATGTACAACATACTTATAATTCCAAGTGCACATATCAATTGCAGAATGTTGTAAGAATTAGTGATATTATAGAGGAAGACAAAAAAGCATTTTCAAAATGGTAGAATTGAGAGTTGTCAGGTCAATTTTATATTTATACAAAAGGCATAAAATTTTGAATTATATATATAAAGCGTTTACAGGTACAAAAATGTGAATAACTCAAAGAGAACATATGGAAACCAAATGAATTTTTTTATACAATGAATTATGAATATAAACAGTAAAATATCCAAAAATAAAACAGTTTCAAAAATATACATTTTTGTTACGTCATAGTTCCGGTTTGCTTCGGGAGTTGGTTTCAGTTCCAGTTTTCACAAAGAAAAGGAACTCAAAACTTAATTTACTCAAGTTTTTCGTTTTCTCCATATGTAAAAACATAAGTATTGCAATTTATGAAAGAATTTGATGAATATTTTTTGAGTTATTCGAGTTTAAAATGGGATGGGATTTTACCATTGTGAAAATCCTTGGTCAAAACAGCTAAAATTCAAAAATTTGTGACGTCATAACTCAAAAACCACATGACCGATTGATCTGAAATTTTCACAAAAGTAAAGACATATACATGCCCTGTCACACAGCAAATTTCAGACCAATCGGTTGATGGTGGTGAAATTATTGGTTTTTTGACATGGAATTCCCCGTATATATACGTATATATATAGCTGTAACGAATTGATTGAAGAAACTGCCTGGCGTAGAAGGCTGATTTTTTGCATGTGGGAGTCTTTTGGCTATGGCTCCAGTAAGTTCTGAGCTCAGAGTAAAATATCGACTCATCATGGAATTATGACGTCATTGTCACATTTTTAATAGTTAAGCAACACAGTTATTCGAGTATAACTCAGCCATTATAGGAGATAGAAGGCTGAAATTTTAATAGAGTCTGTATACTAACGTACCTCACATATGATGCAACTATTATCAAAAAAGATGACTCATCACTTTGTTATGATGTCATCATTACGCATCAAAAATTTAAAATTGACAAATTTGGTGATTTTTCGAGTGATATCGATTTTAAAACTAAGATGGACATATTTAGAGATGATATCTCCCTTATAATTAACCAGTCTCACATCCAGGCGACCGAAAGCAGCCTCCGGCGGACACAAAGTGTCCGCCAGCCGCGCAGCGCAAGCAAGCGACGCGCGCATGTAAAGTAAACAAATTACAATAATAGGCTTGAAACTAGCTTTCAATGGTTGACATAGGGTTTTCAGGGGTGTAGATTCGAATATCATATTTTAGGATCCATATGAAAAAATATTCGTCGACCTTTGTTTACAATATACAGGGTGGCTCATAAGTTCTGTGACAAGCTTCATTATGTATAAAATTTCTTATATTCAGAGAATCTTAGTTATTATGGTCTTTAGAAATTGTAATTCGATTATTCTCAATGACTTTAAAAGATTTTTCGAGTCTAAGACCTGGAACTGTGTTTTGTATGGTGATTTTTATGAGGGAAAAATGTGTCCTAGCACGCAGCGAAAATCGAGTATCAGGGCTCACTGCTTTTCGAATAATCTTTCTAGAGTCTTCAAATTCTAGGAAAAATTGGCTCTCACATTTCTATCGAATACTCTAATATTGTAGAATATTAAGATGTTTATATCAGTACATATTGAGAGCAATTTGGATCAGATTTTTGGTGATGTGAAAAATAGTGCCATTTTGGGTGATTTTGCAAATTATACCTAATTTGAACACGTTAAATATTAACTTTCTCCCGTTTCTGATAATGAATTCAATGAATTTATGAAATATTTCCATGGTGAATGAAAGGTATCTGCGGCCGTATTCACTAAGAACTTAAGACCGATCTTAAGATCGATCTTAGTGCTTAAGTCTTAAGTTCGATCTTAAGTCGTATTCACTAAGAATGGTATTCACTAAGATTTAAGTTCGATCTTAAGACCGAACTTAAGACCGAACTTAAGACCGAACTTTAAGCAACCTAGGGAGGTGTCTTAAGTATTGGAATTGATTCGATTTTCACTAATTACTCCATAAATGTTGTTCAAACTTACTTCTATCGAACATTGAATCTACCTTGATTGATATTAGACTTCAAATAAAATTTAAATATTTTAAAAACATTTCTCCTTATTGTGTGTAACATCGCAACATGTATCACATGCTATATTCGTGGCAAATTCTTTTTGGATTTGTATGAATAAACAAACATACATTATTTGATCATATAATCATTCCAATATGCACAATTATAGAGACAGGCTTTATATATTGATTCACATGACTGATAATAATCACTTTGATCCTATTTTCCTATTCACAATGATTTTTTCAGCAGTCTCTGACGTTTAAATCTATAATAGTCCCTCTGCTCTTCATCAACCTGCTGTAATGGAAGTAAGTCTGCAGCCTTCAAGAGTTCGACCGAATCATCTTGCTCATCAACAGTTCGCCTTCTCTTCCGACTTTTCTTTGATGGCTTACGAGTATATATTGTCGGGATTTCAACTTCTGGAGACTCTAAAATTGGAGTATCTTCAAATTCAACAGGACCTGCAGCTGATACTGTTGATGCTATTGGAATTTCATTGTCTATCTGCTGATATAATTGCATGTCCTCGTCTTCTACCTGTCCAGCAGTGTTTGTACCCCACACCAGTCTTTCTGGCTTCCTGTTTTTGTCAGCAGAATTCCTGAGCCTCTCAAAATCTCACCTGCTGATTCAATTTCATTATTGAGACTTCTCTGGTCCAATTTGCTTTGCGGGATTTGTCCATTTGGTCTAGTATTGTTAATGCAAGTACTCAGCAGCAATTTATATACACGGGAGGACACCGACTTACCATAACCATTAATGACACCAATTATTTTCGTAACACCAAATGACGCAGAAATTTTACCGTCGATAGAGTTCAATTTATTGTACTTCTCATATCCAGTGTTTATACTTTGTTTTAGAGAGGTTTTATGTTACAATATATAAAGACACGTCGTTTATATGTTTTGTTTAATATAATATTATGAATCCATGAGGTATAACTTGTGCTCTTTGATAGCTCTTCCTTTGATATTGACTAGTGTAGAATAATTATAGATTACATGCATAAAACATTGAATTTTCATAATAGAATTCAAAGTTAAAACAAAGATTTAACCACAGATATGTAAGAGACTCACTAGCAGGCATTCCAGGCGGTACAACTACATAGATAGAAGCTATGTCTTACAGGAGTCGGTTAATCAATCTTCTTTGCTCCTAATATTGACATTAATTGCCCCAATTTTGAACAAAAAGAAGAAATATAGTTTATTTCACTAGATCAATAATAAATGACCACATACCATTACAATATTATAGTTCAGTTTTGTATTTGATTAGTATAATGCTATATTCTAATTATATTAACCCTAACGTTATTTCTAAGTTCTATCTTAAGATCGATCTTAACTAAGATCGATCTTAAGACTTAAGATCGATCTTAGTGCTTAAGATCTTAGTGAATACGACTGCTGGTGTTAAATCGTCATTGAACATCGATTATGAATACATTTTTTACAGAAGCTGTGACCTTGATTCTCGATTTTTGCTGCGTGCCAGGACACATTTTTCCCCATAAAACTCACCATACAAAACACAGTTCCAGGTCTTAGACTCGAAAAATCTTCTAAAACCATTGAGAATATTCGATTTACAATCTCTAAAGACCATAATAACTAAGATTGTATGAGTATAAAAAATTTTATACCTAAAGAAGCTTGTATCAGAACTTATGAGCCACCCTGTATATATAAAGGAAAAAAATAAAATATAGTTTAGATTGAGTAACCCCAGGCGCCTGCAGGGCGACTCTGCGGACACTAAGTGTCCGCAAGCCGCGCAGCGCAACCAAGCGAAGCGCGCTTGTATATAAATAAATATACATTAATCGAGTTTTAATAGTAAGGATATCCTTACTATTAAGGATACAGCCCTCGAAAAACCTTGCCTGGCGTAAAAAAAAACGGCAAATTTTTTAATGCTAATTTCATTGAATTACTGATCGGTATACCATCTGATAGCACTATTTGATAACCTCCTAGAGTTTAGCATTAATAAAAATTGAAAAATTATTAGAGCTTTTTAACTCATTTACCAATAAATTAACTTATTCGATATTTTTTTAATGATATGGACCTTAACATTGTGTTGGCACCTTTGGAGATTATATAACACAAAGATTTAAAAGAATGGGCAAATAAAATCCAAACAAAATAGCTCTATAAGGAAGTTCATTTATATAATGCTCGGGAAATCGCAAGTTTGATCTCAGATATTTAGCGATCACTGAGTTCAGAAATAAAATTCTGATCGTTTTAAAAAAAAATTTGTTCGGATCGACCATTTGTTCTTGAGATATCGCTTATTATAGGTAAAGTTTGGGCATAATATCCATCTAAGGTCCCGAAAGAGGACGATGTCATATCTTAAAAACTATTGTAGATATATAATATATTATATCCTTAAATAAAAGGATATATGCGAAAATATATAGGTTCTTCGAACATTCCTTTGTCAAAAAAAAAAAATCTCGACTTATCATTGATTTAATTGTAATACAAATTCTATGGATAACTTTGAATCTATTAGAAAATGGCGAATCTAATCATTAAATATGCCCAAATTTAGCTATTATGCTAAATAATGAATACAATTGTCGTTAATAATGTGTACAGAAAAATTGGAGAACTTTTGATAATTATTTTGAAAGTTCTGGCCTTGGACCTCGCAAATTCGGTCAAAAACCCCCATTTAGGGTCCAAAAAGAGATATCTCTCTATCTCTGTAATATAAGTCCAAATTCTTAGTTCTCACTTCCTAATATACTTTTTATGAGTGCTTCTTTGATAATAATTGCACGACACCCTATGGAATGTTAAGTTTTAGATTTTTGTCATTGGATGACTTAGCACTTTTGAAAATCCTAACTTCGAAACTAAAAGTCGTAGACTTTCGCTCTAACTTCCTAATATACTTTTCGGAAGCTCTTCAACCATTCTAAACTGATAGATTATACTTCGTAGTGCTAGGAATATGAATTATTATTCACAATCATCCCAAAACATTCGGGGTTAGGGGCCTCAAGGAATTTCATTCCTTGAGGCCCCTAACCCCATTTTTAGATTTTCAGGGTACTCTTGCTATTTTTTTAAATATTTGGTTCAAATATACCTAAATCAGCAGTATGAATGCGAATAAATGTCTGTGAATGCTTTTGTTCATTATTAATAACTCATTTTACATTCTTCTTAACACCTAAACTAAAAACCTCTATATCTCTGGACTTAAAAATTTCAAAATTGACCGTCTTTACAGAATTATTTCTCAAATTTGATTTGAGATAGAAGTTTGAAAATTTCAAGAGTTGTTCCATATCATTAGGCGATTAACTTAGGACCACCATTTTTATGAGATATTCTAACTCGGTGATTTTATTCCTGATTTCCCCCAAAACAGACATTTTTCGCCGTTTTTGGACTTGAAAAAAGGAGACTTTGAGACACAGACTGAAAAAAGCAGACTTTGAGCACTGTATCTCAAAAACTAGAAATGAGAATCAAAAACGGTTTGGAATGTGCCAGTATTTCTTGATGGAGATACCTCACCACGCTTAACATCTCTTATAGCTCTACTTTAATCGTATGCTGTAAGCCAAATCATGTTTATTCGTGGGCGGTATCCTTAAAACTCGATTATTGTACAATTATATATATCTCTGTAACGAATTGATTGAAGAAACTGCAGGGCGCAGAAGGCTGATTTTTGGCATGTGGGAGTCTTTTGGCTATGGCTCCAGTAAGTTCTGAGTTCAGAGCAAAATGCCGACTCATTATGGAATTATGACGTCATTGTCACATTTTTAAAAGTTAATCAACACAGTTATTCGGGCATAACTCAACCATTATAGGAGATAGAAGGCTGAAATTTTAATAGAATATGTATACTAACATACCTCACATATGATGCGACTTTCATCAAAAAATGATGACTCATCACTTTGTTATGACGTCATCATTACGCATCAAAAATTTTAAAATCGACAAATTTGGTGATTTTTCGAGTTAAATCGATTTTAAAACTAAGATTGACATATTCAGAGATGATATCTCCCTTATAATTAACCAGTCTCACCTCCAGTTGACCGAAGGGAGCCTCCGGCGGACACAAAGTGTCCGCCAGCCGCGCAGCGCAAGCAAGCGAAGCGCGCTTGTAATTATGAAAGAGGAAGAAATATGTAAAAGTAAATCGAGGAAGGAGACTTCGTACATATAAAGAATGAGGTGAGAAGGGCAAATTTCCTCCGATTATTATTTGTTGAAACATTGTTAATTAATTAAGTATCGAAAGGATGGTAGCAAACGTCAGATATTAAGGGATTTGAATTCGGTGAGGAAAGTTGTGCACTTAATGAGCTGCAACAAAAAAATCGCTTTTATGATACGTATAAAATATATATCAATATCGCATCACAAGAGAATTATATAATCAAATATAATTGAAAATATGTTGCCATTTTGATAAAGTGACAATTTTAGATCTATAGAAATGACTTAGAAATCTACGATTGTATATACATACATCTCGCATAGAAAATGCTAAAAATCTACGAATATATATAAATCTTGTATAGAAATGGGTGAAAAATATTCGATTGCATATACATTTCGTATGTATATGACTGAAAATCTACGCTGGTGTTGAAAAGACTGAGAAACCTAAGAATTTATATACTTCTCGTGTAGAAATAACTGAAAAATATATGATTCTTAAATCATCTCGTGTATCAATGACTGAAAAACCTATGATTTTATATACATATCTATAGAAATGACTGAGAAATCTGCATTGTTAAAACATCTTGTAAAGAACTGACTGTAAAATCTGCGATTGTTTTTACATTTCGTTTACAAAATACTGAGAATCTACTATTTATGTACACTGCCCTACCAAAGTATTCGTACACCTCAATATTTCCCATTAATATAGTACTAAAATGGCTATATTAAAGAATGATCATGCACTTAAAATATGAGATATAGTATATTTGATTTCAGATTCGTATTCTACGCATTTGAATTACCTATTTTCGAAGTTTCAAATCAATTGCTAATTGCCAAGGTTAAAATTCCCGACCTGTGCCACCATGTACCACTTTTCTAGAGTCTCAACCACTGTAGCAGATGGTGATAGCTGACACAGGATAGCACAGGATGATAAATTTCGGCATAGTTAAAACCTAATTGATTTGAAAACTCTAAAATAGGTAATTCAAATGCGTAGAATACGAATCTGAAATCAAATATACTGTATCTCGTCTAGTTTAACTGCATGACAGTTCAGTAATATACGCATTTAGTACTATTTTAATGGGAAATATTGAGGTGTACGAATACTTTTGGTAGGGTAGTGTACATCCTGTATAGAAATCATGGAGAAATCTAAGATTGTACATACATCCGTATTGAAATGACTAAGAAATCTACGGTTGTTAATATATCGGTTGAAAATTGAAAATTTTAATACATCTCTTCACAATTGGTGGACAAACATACGATTGTTAATATATCTCCCGTAGATATGATTGAGAAACATGATTAGATAATCAGCTCGTCTAGAAAAGACTAAAAATCTACGATTGTAATACTCTCATATAGAAATGAGTGGTAAACTTACAATTGGTAATACTTCTTAGGTAGAATGACTGAGAAACCTACGAATTCAAATACATCTCGTGTAAAAATGAATGAGAAGTCATTGATTTAAATACTTCTCGTCCATCAATGACAACTGAGAAACCTACGATTTTCTATACATCCGGTATATAAATTACCAAGAAACCTACAATTGTATAGAAATCGCTTATAAAATCACAGACATAACAACGATTGTATAGATCCCTTCTAGAAATCGCTGAGAAAGTTACGATCGTATATACATCTCGTACAGAATGAATTGATAAACCTGTGATTGTATATACATCTCGTCTAGAAATGACAGGAGGTGTACAATTGTATACACATCTCATTTTGAAATGGCTGAGTAAATAGTAACTGTATACGTAGACCTCACGTATAGATATGACTGAGAAACTAGAATTGTATATACATCTCATATTGAAATGACTGCAAAGCGTACGATTATATATACATCTCCGTTAGAACTAGCTGAGAAACTTGTGATTGTACATACCTCTTCGAGAAATGACTGAGAAAATTATGAATGTATATACATACATCGAGTATAGAAATGCCTGAAACACACACGATTGTATATACATCTCGTCTAGAATTGAGAGAAACGTGATTTTGTATACTATTCGTATATAAATGTCTTATAAACTTATAATTTTATATTTATCCCCAATAGAAATCACCAAGAAAACGACGATTGTATACATCTCGTATTAAATGACTGAGAAAGCTATGGTTGTATTTACATCGTGTTAATGAACCGAGAAACCTGCGATTGTATATACATCTAGAATATACATGACTGAGACCCCTCAATTGTATATACATCACGTCTAGAATTGAGTGAGAAACATGTGATTGTGTGTACAATTCGCATAGAAATGTCTTAGAAACCTATAATTTTATATGCATCCTCTAAAGAAATCATAGATAAAACAAGGATTGCATAGATCCCTTATAAAAATTACCTAGAAGGCACAATTGCATATACATCTCGTTCTGAATGAACTGAGAAACCTATGATTTTATCTACATTCCGTGAATAAATTACTGAGAAACCTGTGATTGTATATACATCTCGTGTACAAATGACTGAGACTACATGATTATATACATCTAGTATGGAAATGACTGAGACCTCGCGATTGTATATACATCTAGTCTAGAATTGACAGAGAACCCTGTGATTGTGAATACAATTCGCATAGAAATGTCTTAGAAACCTATAATTTTGTATGTATATTCTATAAAAATGACAGAGAAAACAACGATTGTATAGATCTCGCATAGGAATCCGTGAGAAAGCTACCTTTGTATTTGCATCTCGTTTTGCTATCGAGAAAATCCTATGATTTTATATAGATTTCCAATAGAAATGCCTGAGAAAGGTTTGATTGTATAAACAACTCTTATAGAAATGAATGAGAAACCACAAATTATGTAAACAACTCTTATATAATTGACTGAAAAACCTGTGATTGAATATATATTTCGTATATAAAAGACAGAATCCTGTGACTATATGTACATCGTCTAGAATTAACAAAGAGATCTACGATTGGATAAACATCTTTTGGAAATGACTGAGCAATGCCTGAGTGATTGAAAATACTTCTGGTATAGTAATGACTGGGAAACCTAGGATCAGTGTATCTTTTAAGGATTAAAAAAATTATTTTTGTTCTTTTTTAGGATTAAAAAAAATAATCCCCGGAATAAAATATATTATATTGGGATTTTTATTAATATAAATTCAAAAATTTGAAACGTTATTGTACTCGAAGCCATCTGAAACTCCCAATATTGGCTAGAAACGTAAAATTTATCATACTTCGAACACAATCATGTAATAATACGCTAATATAAAATATCCAACCATTTCTTAGTCATATATAAAAAATTTATATTATAATCTAAATTATAGAAAAAAAAAAAAACAGAAATAAAAAGCTTTTAGAATTAAGAAAAAAATTGCTTAAAAGATAGCCTACCTAGGATTGTATACACATCTCCATTATAACTAGTAGAGAATCATGTGATAGTACTAAGGTTGCCAGACGTCCGGGTTTGACCCGGACAGTCCGGGTTTCGAGTCATTAGTCCGGAGTCCGGAAATGGGATGAATTTGTCCGAAGAAATTTGAGAATTTTGAGTCCTGTCCGACTACTCACACTCAGGACTGTCAATATATTATATCCGTATCTAAGTTATTTAGTTAGCTATTGCTCTGCTGCAAACGTGTCACTCTCTAATATTTGAAGAAAGAGTGCAAGTTTGTGAAATTTGGATTATTACTGATTTGTAATGCTACCATAGTGTACGTATACTACTGAGTACTGACCCTAACTGCCTAACATGTTTCGTAATGAGTATACTATAGGTATCTTCTTTTTGTTTCTGTGTTCAATGGCTTCAACGATGAATTATGATATGTAGATATGTAGTCACGTGGGTCAAGGGTCATTTTATGTGTCTTTGCAGCTCTGGTTTACAGTGAATTACCTACATTCAAATTTGTTATTTCAAATTTTATTCTTTGAGATTTTAGTTTACCCGCAATAACTAATAGACGAAATATAATTTATTATTTCTCTTGATTATTTATGTATTCTGTATATTTTGGCGATAAGTTATTGATACAAATTTAAAATTAGATAGTAACATTACAATAAACATTTTTTTAGAGAATAAATTATGTCCGGGTTTGGCATTTTGAAAATCTGGCAACCCTAGATAGTACATACATCTAGTAAAGGAAATGACTGAGACGACTGTATATAAATCCCGTCTAGAATTGCCACAGAGATCTACGGTTTGATATACGTCTCCTTCAGAAATGAATGAGTAAATAGTGATTGTTTATACTTCTAGTATATAAATGATTGGGAAATCTAGGATTGTATATACATCTAGTATCGAAATAACTGAGAACCCATGATTGTATTTACATTCCGAAAACAAATTACTGGGAAACCTGTGTGTATATAAATCTAGTGTAGAAACGACTGAGACCGCACGATCGTATATATATCTCCTCTAGAATTTACAGAGAAACTGTGATTGTATATATACAATTGGTATAGAAATGTCATAATTTGATATGCATCCTTACTATTAAAACTCTATTAATGTGTATATATATCTCTCTCTGTAATGAATTGATTAAAGAAACTGCCAGGTGTAGAAAGCTGACTTTTGGCATGTGGCAGTCTTTTGGCTATAGCTCAACTAAGTTCTGACCTCAGACGAAAATGTCGACTCATCATGTAATTATGACGCCATTGTCACCCTTTTTATAATTAGAAATTTCAGTTTTTCGAACATAACTCAGAGATACCATCTCTATATACGTCTGTCCTACTGTTATAATCGATATCTCACGAAGTATCACCAAATTTGTTAATTTTAAAAATTTCGATGCCTAATGGTGATGTCATAACAGATTGATCCGTCATCATTTTTTGATGATAGTTGAATCATATTTGAGATATATCAATATACGCATTCTATTATAATTTCAGCCTTCTTTCACTTAAAATAGCTCTTACATTTAACCAATGTGACCCCAGGCGCCCAAAGGGCGCCTCCGACGAACACAAAGTATCCGCTAGCTGCGGAGCGCAAGCAAGCGAAGCGCTTGTAGAAATCAAAGACAAATCAATGATTATATATATATCTCTTAAGGATACCGCCTTCGAAAAACCTTGCCTGGCGTAAAAAAAAACGGCAAAATTTTTTATTGCTAATTTCATTGTATCACTGTGCGGTCTAACATCTGATAGTAATAGTTGGACGGTATTTATTTTGATTTTTATGAGTTAACCCCCTAAAGTTTAGCGTTACTAAAAATTATTGGAGGTTTATGACTCATTTACCAATTAGTTTTTAACTTATTTGATAATTTTTTAATGATATGCACCCTAACATTGTCTTGGCACCATTAGAGATTATATTGCACAAAGATTTAGAAGAATGGCCAGATAAAATCCAAACAAAATAGCTCTATAAGGGAGGGAGTTCATTTATATAATGCTCGGGAAATCGCCTGTTTGATATCAGATATTTAGCGATCACTGGATCAGAAATAAAATTCTGATCTTTTCAAAAAAATAATTTGTTCGGATCCGATCATTTGTTCTTGAGATATCGCTTATTATTGGTAAAGTTCGGGCATAATATCTCTCTATGGTCCCGAAAGAGGGCGATGTCATATCTTAAAAACTATTGTCCTAAACAATTCCTTGAGTGCCCGAATTTCTACCATTAAGATGTGCTAGTGGAAAACGAAAAAAACTGACTTTGAGACACTGTATCTCAAAAACTAGAAATGAGAATCAAAAACGGTTTGGAATGTGCCAGTATTTCTTGATGGAGATACCTCCCCACGCTTAACATCTCTTATAGCTCTACTTTCATCGTATGCTGTAAGCCAAATCATATGTTTTTTTCGAGGGCGGTATCCTTAAGAATCACTGAGAATGCTACGATTCCACATACTGCTCGTACAGAATGATTTGAGAAAGCTGTGATTGTATATACATCACGTATATAAGAGACATAATCCTGTGATTTTGTACACATATCGTGTAGAAATGACTGAGAAACCCGTCATTGTGTATATAATTGGTATAGAGATGCCTTAGAAATCTATAATTTTATTTGCATGCCCTATAGAAATTACAAAGAAAACAACTATTGTTTACATTTCGAATTGAAATCCCGGAGATAAACTACGATTATGTTTACTACTCGTTTTGTAATCCCTGAAATCCTGATTTTATATACATCTCATATATAAACTAGATAGAAACTATTTATCATCTGTGTTTAGCGCGTTTGAATACCAAGGTCACGGGTTCTAACCTCGCTCTAGTCATTTGCATTTTTCTCCATCAATTACAGTCAAATCTGAATGTCTAACTGCAACGGTTTTCAAGATATCGGCTCAAATTTTATAAATACGTTTCCATAGCAACCCTGGAATGTAGCAACATTCCATTAGAGAAGTTCAAATTTTTCGAATTAACCCATTCCTACTACCTTGATTATCTTTGAAAATCATACATTAATAACGCTTTACAATGTGAATAAAACAGGTCTGAATATTGCCAAAATGTATCTTAAATCTGTGAAAAACAGGTCTGAAAATCACATAATTCACTTTCCACACATACTACATAGTTGAGGTAAGCCAACATGAACAATGGACTCTAAAAAACGACTTCCTATTTAATAATAATACATTTCCCATATCTAACTTGAGCGGATTACGAGATATAAATAACCTGCGCGCTTCGCTTATTTGCGCGGCTTGCGGCTACAGCGTGTCCGCAGAGTAGCCCTGCTTGTGCCTGAGAATATTTAAGAAACGGTCGATTGCTTTTCTAATCCCTTATCATGGCCTACTATAAAAATGTCGTTCATCTACGGTTAATGATGAAACTCAGAAATAGGAGGAGAAAATTAAGTTTATGATAAAATGAATTTGCTTAATATTAATCTAACTAATCCTGAATGGAATGTCAATTTGAAACTACAAAGTTCACATTATAAATATTTTTGTATTCGAGCGACTCAACCAACTTCAGTCAAATAAAGTTAACAACAATCGAGGTATATGTGTTATGTGCTATAATTAATCATTTTGATGATAGAATAAATTTAATGATCAAATAATAGATTCAAATTAGCTGTATTCAATCATTTATATATGAAATAGAATTGTATAAATCGCATTATAAAAACATGAAAATTGATTGGTTCTCGCTTGAACCAATGAATTTCAATCACAAATAGTCTCTTCGATTGCATGTATTGTAAATGTATTCACTACTGTTTAGATCGCAATGTATTGTATTATGAAAGAAATGAATTTCATTGATCAGCACAATTTGTCACCTATCTCGGAAAGGTGTGAAGATTTCGCTTAGATCTTCGAACCTAATTGTAGACTCATTATTACTTGTATTTACCTGTGTGCCAAATTTCACATTTCTAGCACCTCCCAGTTCCTCAATCAATTCTGCATAACATCATTTCGTTTTAATATATAGGAAACACAATGGATCCAAGTTCCAGGACTCGAGATTGAACGCCTACAGTCCTTACTTAAAGGAATCTATGGATTGTATAAACAACCCGCCTAGAAATGACAGAAACTTGTGATTGTATATACATATGGTGTATAAATGACTGGGGATCCTGTATTAGTATATATATCTCCTGTAAAAATGACTGGAGAACCTCAGATTGTATATACATCTCCTTTAGAACTAATTGAGAAACTTGTAATTGTATATACACCTTATTGAAATGACTGAGACACATGTGATTGTATATACATCAAGTATAAAAATGAATGAGATGAAGCGATTGTATACACATCTCGTCTAGAGTTGACAGAGAAATCTGTGATTCTACAATTCGAATAGAAGTGTCTCAGAACCCTTTAATTTTATAGGAATAATCTATAGGAAAACACGGAGAAAACAACGACTATATACATCTCGTATAGAAATCAATGAGAAGGCTACGATTGCATTTACATCTCAGTTTTGCAAATCGCTAAATACCATGATTTTGTATACATTTCCAATGGTAATACCTGAGAAACGTTTGATTATTTAAACAACTCGTATAGAAAAGAGTGAGAAACCACAGATTGTGTGAAGAACTCTTATAGAAATGACTGAGAAACCTTTGATGGTATATACTTTTAGACTATAAAAGACAGAATCTGGTGATTATAAATATTAGGGGTGTACCGGATATCCGGTTCTAATCCGGTATCCGGCTATATCCGGCCATTTACCGGATATCCGGCCGGAACCGGATATGAACCACTATCCGGCCGGATAGTGGTTCCAATTGTGATTGTGTATGAATTAAACATTAACTACAAAAAGGATAGAAACAGAAGCAATTTATTCAATTAACTACAATTTAATTCTAAAGCTATTATCAATCCATAAATCTAATCTAATCTATAACCTATTCCAATCTACTATATTAAAACTCTAAATGCTAGCTAATAATTGTTTCAGTAAGGAAAGATTCTTTTGTATGAATATTAATCTCTCACCATTTTCTGGTAGTAGCCTACTTCGTTTTTTAGGTCTTGTTGTGATATTATGGTATCATTTATCAAATAAATATTTAACCGGATAATTGAGTACCGGATATCCGGATCCGGCCGGAGTAGAAAATCTCTAATCCGGTACACCTCTAATAAATATATCTCGTGTAGAAATTACTGAGAAACCTGTGATTATATATATGTTACAGTCAATCTATGCAACCAGTCATTTCGCGTAATGCCTAAAAGTTTCAGGCAATTCATGTAATAGCTGTGACCCTCAATCATTACGTGAAATACCTAATATCTCAAGCTGTTTCGTGAAATGGCTACAATTTTGGTTAGTTAGTTCATGAAATACCTGATAACTAATGAATGAAATAATTGAATAATGAGAAGATGGATATGAAAGATATAATGCACTTGGGATTTGAAGAATAATATTATTATCATGTCAGTTAATGAGTGTAAGTTATATTTGACGTTGTCTTTAACATTCTGCCATAGTTACTTGTGTTTGCATGACAAACTGCTATGGGAACTACTAGAACATTTAACCTTGTTCTTGAAACACTTACATCTGTTGAGATGACTGAGAAACCTATTATAGCATATCCAACTCGTGTATATATCAGAAAGAAACTTAAGATATTAATTATTTCACGTAGAGAATTCACAATGAAATCTAATATTGTATACTACATCTCATACAGAATGAACAGAAAGGAGTGATTGTATAGACATCAATAATATCAAATGAATGAGAACTAACGATTGATTGTATATTCTGTAAAGAAACTATAGATAAACAAATGAGTGTATATAAATTAAGGATAGAAATGAATGAGACTCCACGATTATATACATCTAGTATTCAGATGACAGAGACCCGATGCTTGAATATACATCTCGTTTAGATGTTACTCAGAAACCTATGAATGGATATCCTTACTATTAAAACTCGATTAATGTTTATATATACAGTCGAAATCGGGTTAATTTGTCTACCGGGTTATTTTGTCTATCGGGTTATTTTGTCGTTTTGGCAGTGCAATCAAATGGACAAAATAACCCGATTTCGACTGTATATATATATATATATGTAACGAATTGATTGATTAAACTGTCAGGCGCAGAAAGCTGATTTATGGCATGTTGCAAATTTTTGGCCATGGCTCCACTAAGTTCTGAGCTCAGACCAAAATGTCGACTCATCATGGAATTATGACGTCATTGTCACCTTTTTTATAATTAGAAATTTCAGTTTTTAGAACATAACTCAGCCATTTTAAGTGATAGAAGGCTGAAGTTTTAATAGAATACTACATATATTAATATATTTCACATCTGATACAACTACCATCAAAAAATGATGACTCAACACTCTGTTATGACGTCATCATAGCGGATCAAAAATTTTAAAAATTGACTAATTTGATTTTTGGTGCGATATCGATTATAACAGTATGACAGATGTATTTAGAAATGCTATCTCACTTATAATTAATCAATGTGACCTCAGGCGCCCACAAAGAGCAGGTCAGCCGCGCAGCACAAACAAGCGAAGCGCGCTTGTACATCTAAAAAAAGAAATGACTGAGAACCCACGATTGTTCAATATCCTGTGAGGAAATATTGTGAAAAAATGAATGTAAATACATTTAGTAAAGAAATGACTGATTATATAGATCTAAAATGCAGATGACAGATACCCGACGTTTGAAAATATATCTCGTTTAGGAATGAGTAAGAAAACTGTGATTGTATATACATATAATATCAAATGACTGAGAAAACACGTTTGTATCTATATTTCGTAAAGAAATACTGAAAAACCAATGAGTGTATAACTCCAGGGGTGACAGGGGTAGCGTACCACCCATGACCTAAATGTTATGTTGACTTGGGGCGGCATGCCACATTAGTTTGATATATGTTTACAAATCTCGCCACTCCAGCTAATCATGAAAAAATCAAAATAGTTAAGCCTATGATCGTCGTTAAACGACTATTCTTCCGTAACCAATTCACATTGAACATTTTCTAAACATCATTGATGAATTTCAAGAACTCAACAGTTTGGTTCTTGTCTACAACGTCCTTTTCCATGATATAAGCAAACAGTCCGGCTGAAGTTGACTAATGGAAAAACTTAGGGGCCAAAATTACATTTCACCTTTCCAAGCTGACAACCAGGAGGCTTTCGATGTTAATTTGGAGCACGTTTAGATAAATTGCACTTATCCTAATTAAAAAAAGGTACTTATTTATGCCCACGTTTTTGTAGCAACGAGGATTGCATTCACTAAATTTTGGGAAGGTGAACACTTCTTCTTAGTCTTTTAAATTCAGTCAAATGTTTCTACTCAACTTGAGTATGCATAGACATGATTCATGAATAATTAATTACATAACTTAAGGATACCGCCCTCGAAAAAACATATGATTTGGCTTACAGCATACGATGAAAGTAGAGCTATAAGAGATGTTAAGCGTGGGTACGTATCTCCGTCCAGAAATACTTGCGCATTCCAAACCACTTTTGATCCTCATTTCTAGTTTTTGAGATACAGTGTCTCAAAGTCTGTTTTTTTCGTTTATCGCTAGCACATCTTAATGGTAGAAATCCGGCCACTCAAAAAATTTTTAATAATATACGATAATATACATTTATATTGCGCAGATTCCATACTAATATGCTCAAGTGCGCTGTACAATTCAATAAAAGTAAGTGTATGTTATGAATGTACGTATTTGTGTGTATAAAAATGTCTATAAGATATCGAAATTGAGTGGTCCTACGTTCAACACCTAATGATATGGAACAACTCTTTCAAACCTCTATCTCAAACTAATTTTGACTAAAAATTCGGTAAAGACGGTCAATTTTGAAAATTTAAAGTCCCGAGGTAGAGAGATTTTAAGTTTAGATGTTACGAAGAATGTAAAATGAGCTATTAAAAATGAACAATGCATTCACAGGCATTTATTCGCATTTATACTGATGATCTAGGTATATTCGAACCAAATATTTACGTAAAATAGCAAAAGTACACTGAAATCCACAAATTTGGCCCCTAACCCCGAATATGTTGAGATAATTGTGAATAATAATTCAAATTCCTAGCACCACGAATTAAAACCCATCAGTTATAATGAATAAAGAGCGTCTAAAAGTATAGTAGGAGGTTAAAACGAAGGTCTACGACATTTAGTTTCCAAGTTAGGATTTTCGAAAAATGCTACGTCATCATATGAGAAAAATTTAAAATAAAAAACAAAACATAAAATTCCATAGGTTATAGTGCAATTATTATCAAAGAATCATCATATATGTACCCACATAAAAAGTATATTAGGAAGGGAAAACAAAGAATTTTTGCTTATATTTACAGAGATAGATATATCTCTTTTCAGACCCTAAACGGGGGTTTTGGACCGAATATGGGAAGTCCAAGGCCAGAACTTTCAAATTAAGTATCAAAAGTTCTCCAATTTTTGTGTATACATTATTAACGACAATTGCATTCATTATTTAGCATAATAGCCAAATTTGGATACATAATTCATGATTAGATTTGGTATTTTCTAAAATATTCAAAGTTCTCAATAGAATTTGATCTACACTCAAGTCAATGATAAATCGAGAATTTTTATTTTATGACAAAGGAGTGTTTGAGGAACCTGAATATTTTCGCATATATCCCTCCATTAAAGATTATAATAGATTATATATCTTCAATAGTTTTTAAGATATGACTTCGGACTCTTTCGGGACTATAGAGAGATATTATGTCCAAACTTTATCTATAATAGGCGATATCTCACGAACAAATGGTCGGATCCAAACAAATTTTTTTTGAAACGATCAGAATTTTATTTCTTATCCAATGATCGCTAAATATCTGATGTCAAACAGGCGATTTCCCGAGCATTATATAAACAAACTCCCTTATAGAGCCATTTTGATTGGATTTTATTTGGCCTTTCTTCTAAATCTTTGTGTTATATAATCTCCAATTGGGACCAAAACACTTTTGAGGTACATATCATTAAAAAATATCAAGTGAGAAACTAATTGTTGAATGGGTCAAAAACATCCAAAAAATTTTTAATTTTTAGTAACGCTAAACTTTAGGGGATTAACTCATAAAAATCAAAATAAATACCATCCAACTAGTACTATCAGATGGTAGACCGCTCAGTAATACAATGGAATTACAATAAAAAAAATTTTTTACGTCAGGTAAAGTTTTTCGTGGTTGGCATTCTTAACTAGCTTGAAGTATTTAACAAATCCTTGACACCAATTTTTTGCTGACGGCCATTGACTCAGTATATAAAATGCCATGGACTGAGAAAACACTTTTGTAACTATATTCCGTGAAGAAATTACTGAGAAACCAATGAGTCTTGATACATCTAGTGTAGAAATGAGTGAGACAACACTATTATAATACATCTATTATATAAATAACTGAGACCAGACTATTGAAAATAATTTCAGTTCAGAATGACTGATAAAACATGCTTCTATTAATATTTTGTTAAGAAATTGCTAAAAACAATGAGAGTTGATACATATATAATGTAAATACTAGAGACCAGCTGATTGAAAATACATTTCAGGTCAGAAGGACTGAGAACTCAAAGGTATTTACAATAATCTGGTGTCTGTTAATAACATAATAGATGTAATATAATCTTGGGGTCTCAGTTATTTCTACACTAGATATATCAGAACTCATTGGTTTCTCAGTAATTTCTTCAAGGAAAATAGATACAATCGTGGGTTCTCAGTCATTTCGATGTTAGAAGTATATACATTGACTGGTTTCAAAGTCAATCTGAACCGAAATGTATATTCAATAATCTGAAAACACGTTTGTATTTACTATATTCGGTGAAGAAATTAATGAAAAACCAATGAGTGTTCATACATCTACAGGGTGTTTCATAAGTCGTGGCCACTACCAAATCAAAGAAAATAAACGAAAATTGTGCACGAATAGATTGTATTATTTATGAATATAATCACCATTACTCTCTATAACCTGCGCAATTCGCTTAGGCATTCCTTCAACAAAATTGTTCAGAATTTTCGGATCGATACTGGACCATGCTATTTTGAGTCTTGAAATTAGATCTTCAGTTCTGCATATTTGTCCCATTTCATCTAGCCTATCTGAAAGAATTGCCCATATATTTTCAATAGGATTTAGGTCGGGAGAATTACCTGGCCATTCACCTTTCTTCCAAAATCTTGGGAAGTTCTTTGAATACCATGCTTGAGTCAAATTAGCAGTGTGAGCTGGTGCACCGTCTTGCATGAACAGAAAATTTGACATGTTCTGTAGCATAGCCCTCTCACAAATACCACCTGTTTTACGCTTTCTTCGAATTGCATCAACACAGGTCCTCTTTAAAATATGATCCCGATAGTAAGCACCATTTACAGTTTGCTTTTGAGGGACTATGTGCAGTTCCGAAACAGCAGAATGGGACATCATACCCCATACCATGACCTTCGCTGGAAATTTCACTTTGAAGACAGGCTCTAATCTTTCGCTGGTTTTGTCCCAAACGCGGTCATTTTGTGGATTCGGGGATGCAAACAACTCAAAGGGGGACTCATCCGACCACAAAACCTTTTTCCAATCATCAACAGTCCAATGCTGATGGGCTAGGGCGAAAGAAAGTCGTTTTTCTTTGATCCTGTCGGTAATCCGTGGCCTTTTTGGACGTTTGTACGACCTCGCACCGATATGGTCCTTCAAATGCCTATAAACAGTAGTTGGAGAAATAGTGTAGCCTTTTCTTCGCAGTTTCTTCGCGATTTTCCTCGTTGACTGGAGTCGTTTGCCGATAGATTTAGCAATAACAATTTTGCTCACATGGTCTAAAATCGGCGGACGTCCAGACCGCCCCTTGGTTTCCAGTGAAACTCCCGAATTATTGGATTGTGACCATCTTCGAACCGAACGATATCCAACATTAAGCCTCTTGGCTACCTCTTTTTTAGGTACTCCTGATTCTATCATCCCGATTGCCTTAGAACGCATGACTAACCCGTAGTCAGACACATTCATTTTTAAAAAATGAACAAAAAGTACAAATTATCAAAAAAAAAAGTAACAGGAAATAATATAAACGAAATAATGGTTGAAAATAGAGTGATTGTAATACCGCAGTAAAGCAGCAGAATAGGAAATAGTAATGCTCATGGTCCATTAGAAAAACAACTATTGATATAAAAAAATTTTTGGCCACGACTTATGAAACACCCTGTAGTATGTAAATGACAGAGAAAAGATGATTGTAAACAGATTTCGGTTCCGAATGACTGAGAAACCAGAGATTGTATATACTTCTAACAACGAAATGACTAAATACACACGATTATATCAATATTCCGTCAGGAAATTAGTCAGAAACCAAAAAATGTTGAAACCTCTAGTATATAAATAACATACACCAGATTTAAAATCAATTTCGGATCAGAATGACTGTGAAAACAATTTGTATACTATATCTGCCGTGAAGAAATTACAGAGAAGCCAATGAGAGTTGATACATCTAGTGTAGAAATGACTGACTCCCCACGATTATAATACATCTAGTATGTAAATGACAGAGACCAGATGATTGAAATACATTTCGTTCAGAATGAATAAGAAACCTTAGATTGTATATACTTCTAACATCGAAAATGACTAAGTACACACGAAAACAGGGATTGTACACACTTTCAACATCGAAAAGACTGATAAAACTAGTTTGTATCAATATGCAGCAAAGAAATTACTGAGAAACCAATGAGTGTTGGTACATGTAAATAACAAAGTAAATAACAGAGACAAGACGATTGATAATACATTTCGGGACAGAATTAATGTGAAAACACGTTTGTATCTATCTGCCGTGAAGAAATTACTGAAAAGCCAAAGAGAGTTGATACAACTAGGGTAGAATTGACTGAGACCCCACGAATATAATACATACATCTATTATGTAAATTAGAGAGACCAGAATATTGAACATCCTTTTTTGGATCTGAGTAAACAAGAAACCTGAGATTGTATATACTTCTAACATCGAAATGACTGAGAAAACACGTTTTTATCAATATTCCGTGAAGAAAATACTGAGAAACCAATGAGTGGTGATACATCTGGTGTTAAAATAACTGTAACCCCACGAATATAACACATCTATTATGGAAATGACAGAGACCAAATGATTTAAAAAACATTTCGGTTCGGAATGTGTGTGAAAACAGTTTGTATCTTTCTGCCCTGAAGAAATTACTTGAAACCAATGAGGGTTGATACATCTTGTGTAGAAATTCACTAAGACGCCAACAATATAATACTTCTAGGATGCAAATCACAGAGAACAGATGATTGAAAATACATTTTGGTTCAGAATGACATAGAAACCAGAGATTGTAGAAAATACTTAAAAACATGTTTATATCAATATTCCGTGAAGAAATTATTGAGAAACCAATGAGAGGTGATACATTTAGTATGAAAATAACAGAGACCAGACAATTGAAAGCACATTTCGTTTCAGAATGACTGTGAAAACAGTTTGTTTCTAGCTGCCGTGAAGAAATTACTTGAAACATGGAGAGTTGATACATCTACTGTAGAAATTCATTGAGACGCCAACAATATTATATATCTAGTATGTAAATGACAGAGATCAGAAGATTAAAAATACATTTCGGTTCAGAAAAACTGAGAACCTGAGATTGTATATATTTCTAACATCGAAATGACTAGAAAACACGTTTGTAGTATCAATATGCCGTGAAGAAATTACTGAGAAATGAATGAGTGTTGATTAATCTAGGGTAGAAATAAGTGAGACCCCACGTCAAAAACATCTAGTATGTAAATAACAGAGTCCAGATGATAGAAAAATACATTTCAGTCCAGAATGACTGAGAAACCTGTGATTGTATATCCTTACTATTAAAACTCGATTAATGTATATGTGTATACATATATCTCTGTAACGAAATGATTGAAGAAACTACCAGGCCCAGGAAGCTGAGTTTTGGCATGTGGGAGTCTTTTGGCTATGGCTCCACTAAGTTCTGACCTCAGAGGAAAATGTCGACCATCATGGAATTATGACGTCATTGTCACCTTTTTATAATTAGACATTTCAGTTTTTCGAACATAACTCAGCCATTTTAAGTGCTATATAGAAGGTTGAAATTTTAATAGAATGTGCCATAGCCTACTGTATAGTATAAGGCCTCAGAGTAACTTGACTAGGGATGCGGTAGAAGATGGTTGAACTAATACATGCGCTGCCTTAAATCATTAACAAAGCTCAATAGAGCTTAGGAATGTATTACCAGCATATATAAATATGGTGTCAAAGTACTCATATCCGTTGTTAAAATTTAGATTAGTCACCATATGGTTGCGCAATAGGTTATATTTGTTCTAAGTGTTTTTATTATAAATTTTTCGCATAGAACTGAGATGTGAATGGGTTAATACGAAAAATTTGGATTTTTTTCATGGAATGTTGCTACATTTCAGTGTTGCTATGGAAACGTGTTTTGGTCAGTGGAGGTTATATCTTGAAAACCGCGATAGCTAGACATTCGAACGTAATTCCATTTGATAGGACTATTTCCTATTAAGTGATAATATAATTTATTTGTCTAAATTCAATGGTTTACGAGTTATTAGACAATTTATCATATTGGTCACATTTGGTAATTTGTCGAATATCTCGTAAACCATTGAATTTACACGTCGAAATTATATTATCGCTTAGTAGGAAGTAGTATATTCGCTATCAAATGGAATTACATTTCAATGTCTAGCTTTCGCTGACCTTGGTCCGCTTCTCTTTAGTCTCTATACTAGTCTTCTATTCGACCTATTAGGTTCCACCTCCCAGACATGCACTGCTATGCCGACGATACTCAGGTCTATCTTTCTTTTAAACCTGGTAATATCTCTTCTGAAGATTCTGCTTTCTCTGCCATCCAATCTTGCATCTCTGCGATCCGTTCCTGGCTCATCACCAACAAGTTGCATATCAATGACACGAAGACTGAGTTTCTTATAATAGGGACTCGTCAACAACTATATAAGGTTCAAACTGATAGCATCTCTCTTGGTGAGTCGAGAATCTCTTCTTCAAAGAAGTACGGAATCTTGGAACTTGGCTCGACAATACCCTATCAATGTCTACTCAGGTCAGTAAAGTTGCCTCTTCCTGCTTCTACTACATCCATAACATCCGGCGTAATAGAAAGTATCTCTCTAGGGAAGTCTGTGAAACTCTTGTTAATTCTCTTATCACATCTCGTCTTGATTATTGTAACAGCCTCTTGTATGTTTGCCCCTCATCCCTCTTAGCTCGACTCCAGCGAGTCCAGAAGAGTGCAGCCAGGCTTATCTACAATGTCTCTCGTACCTTTTCGTCATCTCCTCTTCTTATTAACCTCCACTGGCTGCCTGTTAAACATCGCATATTCTTCAAAATTCTCCTCATAACATACAAAGCCATCCCATTCTCTTGCTCCAGACTATATCATTCAACTCATACAGGTTAAGTCATCCAATCGTATTTTACGATCATCCAATGCCATCCTCATTGAACATCCTACAATCAAATCTTCAAAAACTCTGGGTGATCGTGAATTCACTTTAGCTGCGCCTGTTGAGTGGAATCTTCTCTCTCCGAGCATTCGGAATGTCCCATCACTTCTTCTCTTCAAAAATACCTGAAAACTCATCTTTTTCCGTATCGCGCACGACACATCCACTTAAATAAATACTCATTAAATCAATTTCAGTGCATATACATTTCATACAAGCATACATACACATACATACAGATACATACACACAAATCCACACATACATAACATGGACTTACTTGCATTGAATTATACAGCGCACTTGAACATATTAATATGCAATCTCCGCTATATAAATGTATATTTTTATTATATATTATTATACATCTAGTATAGAAATGACTCAGGTCCCACGAATATAATGCATCTAGTATGTAAATCACAGAGACAAGAATACTAAAATACATTGCGGTTAAGAAAAATAATACATCGTGTGTAAATGACAGACACACAATGATTGTAAATACTTTCGGTTCAGAATGACTGAGAACCAGTGATTGTATATACTTTTAACATCGAAATGAATGAGAAAACACTTTTGTGTTATATTCCGTGAAGAAATTAGTGAGAATCCAATTAGTCTCGATACATCTATTGTAGAAATCAGTGAGACCCCACGATTAAAATAAATCTGAAATGTAAGTGACAGAGACTTGACAATTGAAAATGCATTTCGGTTAGAATTACTGAGAAACCAGAGATTGTATATACTTAAAACAGCTAAATGACTGCAAAACACATTTGTATCTATTTTCTTCACGGAAACCGTGAAGAAAATAGAGAGAAACCAATGAGTGTTGATACACCTAGTATAGAAATGACTGAGACCTCACGATTATTATACATCTATTATGCAAATGACAGTGACCAGAAGATTTAAAATACATTTCGGTTCAGAATGACTGTGAAAACTCGTTTGTATCTATATGCTGTGAAAAGATTACTGAGAAACCAATGAGTGTTGATATACCTAGTGTACAAATGACTGAGAACACACGTCATAAAAGATCTAATATGTAAATAACAGAGACCAGAAGATTGAAAATACATTTAAATTCAGAATGACTGAGAAACCAGTGATTGTATATACTCTAACATCGAAATGACTGTGAAACACGATTGCATCAATAAGCCGTGAACAGATTACTGAGAAAGAAATGAGTGTTTATACATCTAGTGTAGAAATGAGTGAGAACCTACGATTATAATGAATTTAATATGTCAATGACAGCGACCAGACGATTGAAATTACATTTCGGTTCAGAATGACTGTGAAAACTCGTTTGTATCTATATGCTGTGAAGGGATTACTGATAAACCAATGAGTGCTGATACATCTAGTGTAAAAATGGCTGGGATGCCACGAGTATAATGTATCTAGTATTTAATTGAAAGATACCAGAAGAATGAAAGTACATTTCGGTTCAGAATGGCAGTGAAAATACGTTAGTATCTATATGCCGGTAGGAAATCAGTGATTAACCAATTAGTATTGAATCATCTAGTTTAGAAATGAATGAGATTCCACGTATATAATGCATCTAGTATGTAAATGACATAGATCAGAAGATTGAAAATACATTTAGGTTCAGAATGCATGATAAACATGTGATTATATGTACTTGTAACATCGAAATGACTGATAAAACACGTTTGTATCAATAAGCCGTGAGCAAATTACTGTGAAACCAATGAGTGTTGATACATCTAGTGCATATGTGGGCAAAGTGCGGCCCGCGGGGTTCGTTTGGAAAGGGCATGAATGCGGCCCGAAGAATTTTCTAGGACACTTTTAGCCCTTACTTGAGAGTAGATTTTATTTTTCCATTCATAAATCCCTTTCTATAATTCTATAATGGTATTGTACTCCAAGTACATATTTAATTGCAAATAGTACACTTGAATTATTATTCCACACCTAAATTCTATAGACGTGTGTACTTGTATGTATCTGTTCGTTTTTCATGGTAGCAAAAACATTCTCAAATTTTGTGGCCCGCCAAGTCGACTCAAAGTTTCACTGCGGCCCGAAAGCTAACTTTTGTGGCCACCCCTGATCTAGTGTATAAATGACTGAGACCCAACTTCATAAAACACCTAATATATAAATAACATAGACTAGACGATTGATAAATACATTTTGGTACAGATCACTGAGAAACCTGTGACTGTATATACTTTTAACATCAAAATGACAGCGAAACATATTTGTATCTATTAGCCGGGAAGAAATTAGTGAGAAACCAATGTTTGTTGATACAGCTAGTGTACTAATGACTGAGAAGACACGTCATAATACATCTAATATGTAAATAACAGAGACTAGACGATTGAAAAATACATTTCGGTCCAGAATGACTGAGAAACCTGTGCCTGTATATACTTTTGAAATCAAAATGACTGAGAAAACACATTTGTGTCATATTCCGTGAGAAATTACAGGGAAACCAATGAGTGTTGACATACCTAGTGTAGAAATGACTGAGACCCCTAGATTATGAGTGATGATACATTTAGTGTACAAATGACTGAAAACCAAACGTCATACACTGCCTGAACAAACGTATTCGTACACCCCATAACTACCCATGCAAATAGTCATAATACTGATTTATTTAGCGTTTCAAGAATATTTAATTTGTGAGAGATACGCTTAATTTGACTTCAAATTCGAATTCTTCACATTCAAATTACCTACTTTATAAGTTTTCAACTTTATTACTATTCTTCAAGTTTATATATTTTCAGCACTTGCTTTCCTATGCCACATGTCGCGAGTGATGACCATTGTATATGATGGCATTGGTGGTATGAGGTGGAACAGTATGAAATTTTTAACCTTGTGGGAGTGTAAACAAGTTGAAAGATTAAAAATTGAGTAATTCGAAGATGCAGAATTCGAATTTAAAGTTAAATTAAGCCTAGCTCTTACCAATTAAATACCTTGACTCGCTAAATGAATCAGTATTATAATATTTGTATGGGAAGTATGGGGTGTACGAATACTTTTGTTCAGGCCGTGTAAAATATCTAAGATGAAAATAACAGAGACAAGACGATTGAAAAATCCGTTCAGAATGACATAGAAACCAGTGATTGTATATACACTCGAACCTCTCTTATCCGGACCTCCGATATCCGGGCATCTCTCCCAACCGGGCAGCCCTTTCGACATTTCGTAAATATGCATTGTCCTATTTTCAAGTCAATTATTAACCACAATTCCAGCAATCATTATCATGTAATATTATTTAATGAACTTTGATAATGAATTTGGAAGATAATTGCGACATCTAATATATTCAGGGGTAAATATTGCTTAAAATGTATTAATCAATCGCAATGGAATAGTTCCTTTTCCTTTATAGAATATCTATTTTACAATCACCTCTCTTATCCGGAACTAAAGTTTTGATAACCTCTAAGTTCCGGGCACTAGATATTGTTTAAACTCACAATCAAATTGACAGTTTTAACACTATAAACTGCTATTCAGGTTGATTTCTGAGTTACGGGCACCTCTCTTACCGGACCTCCGATATCCGGGCAAATTCTGTTATCCGGCACCCTCCGGTCCGGCACTGCCCGGATAAGGGATGTTCGAGTGTACTTCTAACTTCGAAATGAGTGAGAAACACGATTATATCAATAAGCTGGTGAACAGATTACTGAGAAACTAATTAGTGTTTATATATCTGTGTAGAAATGAGTGAGAGCCCAGGTCACAAAACATCTATAATGTAATTCACAGTGACCAGACGATTGAAAATACAATTCGGTACAAAATGAGGAAGTAACAGGGATTGTATATACGTCTAGCAAGAAAACACGTTTGTATCAATAAGCCGTGAAGAAATTATTTTGAAAACAATTAGAGATGATACATCTAGTGTAGAAATGACAGAGATCCAACGAATAAAATGCATCTAGTATGTAAATGACTGAGACCAGATGATTGAAAATACATTTCGGTGCAGAGTGACTGAGAAACCGGTGACTGTATATATTTCGAACATCAAAATGACTGTGAAAACTCGCTTGTATCTATATGCTGTGAAAAGGTTACTGAGAAAAAGATGAGTGTTGATACATCTAGTGTAGAAATGACTGAAAACCAAACGTCATAAAATATCTAATATGTAAACAATAGAGAGTAGACGATTGAAAAACATTTCGTTTCAGAATTACTGATAAACGAGAGATTGTATAAACTTCAAACATCTAAATGACGGCGAAACACATTTGTATCTATATGCCGGGAAGAAATTAGTGAGAAATCAATGATTGTTGAAACACCTAGTGTAGTAATAACTGAGAAGACAGGACTTAAAGCATCTAATATGTAAATAAAAGAGACTATAAGATTGAAAATATATTTCGGGCCAGAATGACTGAGAAACCTGTGACTGTATATACTTTTGACATCAAAATGACTGAGAAAACTAAATGATATCAAAAGACATTCGTATCTATATGCAGTGAAGAAATTAATGAGAAACTAATCAGTGTTGTTACATCCAGTGTAGAATGAATGAGACCAGATGATTGAAATTGCATTTCGGTTCAGAATGAGTGTGAAAACTTGTTTGTATCTATAAGCCGTAAAGAAATTACTTAGGAACCAATATGTGTTGATACACCTAGTGTAGAAAAGAATGAGACCCTACGATTATAATGCATCTATCTATTAAGTAAATGAAAGAGACCAGACGATTTAAAATATATTTCGATTCAGAATGACTGAGAAACAAGTGACTGTATCTATAAGCCGTGAAAATATTACAGAGAAACCAATGAGTGTTGACAAACCTAGTGTAGAAATGACTGAGACCCCACGATTATAATGCATATATTATGTAAATGATAGTGACCAGACGATATAAAATACATTTCGGTTTAGAAATACTGAGAATCCAGAGATTGTATATACTTCATACATCTAATTGATATCAAAAGACATTCGTATCTATATGCCGTGATGAAATTAGAGGAACCAATGAGTGTTGGTGCACCTAGTGTAGAAATGACTGCGACCAGATGATTGAAAATGCATTTCGGTTCAGAATGAGTATGAAAACTCGTTTGCATCTATATGCTGCGAAGAAATTATTGAGAAATCAATGAGTTTTGATACACTTAGTGTAGAAATGACCGTGACCCCACGAATATAATGCATCTACTAGGGCATTCAAAAAGTCTTGCGGGTCATATCACAAAAGCAAATGTATACACTATAGAGACTAATGTAGTATATTCTTTATTCAAAGTAATTCCTCCTACTGACACACACTTTCTCAATCTTTCAACCCACTGAACAAACACTTTCTGTACTCTTCTTCCGGGATGGATTTGAAGTACAGGTATAAAGCAGTTCAGAGTGCTTGTCTCGTATCAATTTCTTTATCCTGGAGATAGATTTTCAACTTTGGAAAGAGCCAAAAATCACAGGGAGCTAGGTCTGGTGAGTATGGAGGGTGAGGAAGTAATTCTATCCTCTCGGATTCCTAAAAATTCTTGGTAAGTTTGGCTGTGTGGGAACTGGCGTTATCAATCAATAAATTAATACTTCTCATTCCAGCCTTTGGACGAGCCTCATTTACATTTTTAATCAAGTTTGGTAGGATTTTCTGAGTAAAACAGGTCGCATTGATAGATTTACTAATACCGCCACTATTGAAGAAAATTGTGTACATTACCTTCGGGTTTCTGAAGACTTGTGCCGGTTTTTCATCTCCTTTCACCCACGATCGCATTTTATACTTGCTATATGGAGTGAAAAACCGTACACAAGTCTCATCAAGAGTTATAATTTCTGATATACGCCTAGAATCACACTTATCATATGTTTCCAAGAGCTTCTTGGCAGTATTCACTCGGGTGAGCCTTTGTTTCTCACTGAGAATATGTGGGGCCCATTTGCCACAAATCGATCGGTAGCAAAGACGAATGGTCAGAATTGAATGAATTGCTCCCGAAGACATCTCCATACTATGCGCTATCTGATCGACTGTTAAAAACCAGCCTTCCATCACCATTCTCTCAATTATTGCAACATTATATGTAGTGTTGTCGGATATCGGTCTTCCTGAGCGAGGTAAATCTGCCACATCAGTATCTCCAGACCTAAATCGTGCAGCTCATCGTTCAATGGTGGATCTGGAAGGACAATCCATGCCAAGTGTCTCCTGCAACTCATTGTGAATGAGTACGCACTGGATATTGAGTTTTGTTCGAAATTCAATGTACGCTCTACATTTCAAATTGACATTTCAAATTGAAAATCTTTAGAAGCCATTTTCTACAAGTATGCTGAAATAGGTGTGATGTGAAAAGCTAAAAGATTCTGAGTTTTTATTCAATCAGTCTATAAATTGGAAGATTTAAAGATAAGATTTAAGGCTAAATTATAAATGAAGGTTGAGAACTTTACAGCGGTAATAATTGAATACAACTCAATCCGCAAGACTTATTGAATGAACTAGTAGTATGTAGATGAAAGATACCAGATGATTGGAAATACATTTCAGTCAGAAAGACTGAGAAACCAGTGATTGTATATACTACCAACATCGAAATTAATGATGACACACGTTTGTATCTAAAAGCCGTGAAGAAGTGAATAAGAAACCAATCAGTGTTGTTAAATCTAGTGCAGAAATGAATGAGACCAGATGATTGAAATTGCATTTCGGTTCAGAATGACTGTGAAAACTTTTTTGTATCTATAAGCCGTGAAAATAATATAAAGAAACCAATGAGTGTTGATACAGCTAGTGAAGAAATTACCGAGTCCCCACGATTATAATACTTCTATTATGTAATGATAATGACCAGAAAATAGAGAATACATTTGCATTCAGAATGACTGTGAAAACACTTTTGAATCTGTATGCTGTGAAGAGATTACAGAGAAACCAATGAGTGTTAATACACCTAGTGTAGAAATGTCTGTGAACCCACGAATATAATGCATTTAGCATGTAAATGACTAAGACCAGATGATTGAAAATACATTTCAGTTCAGAAAGGTTGAGAAACCAGTGATTGAATATACTCCAAACATCGAAATGAATGATAACACACGTTTGTATCTATAAGCCGTGAAGAAATTAATGAGAAACCAATGAGTGCTGATACATCTAGTGCAGAAATGAATGAGGCCAGAAGATTGAAAATACATTTCGGTTTAGAATTACTAAGAATCCAGAGATTGTATACACTTGATACATCTAAATGATATCAAAAGAGATTCGTATCCATATGCCGTGATGAAATGAGTGAGAAACCAATGAGTGTTGGTGCACCTAGTGTAGAAATGACTGTGAACCCACGAAGACAATGTATCTAGTATGTAAATGACTGAGACCAGATGATTGAAAATACATTTCAGTTCAGAAAGATCGATAAACCAGTGATTGAATATACTCCAAACATCGAAATTAATGAAAACACAGGTTTGTATCTATAAGCTGTGAAGAAATTACTTAGAAACGAATGTGTGTTGATACACCTAGTGTAGAAATAACAGAGATCAGATGATTGAAAATGCATTTCGGGTTAGAATGAGTATGAAAACTAGTTTGTATCTCTATGCTGCGAAGAAATTATTGAGAAACCAATGAGTGTTGATACAGCTAGTGTTAAAATGACTAAGAACCCGTGTGTATAATAATTCTAATATGTAAATGACAGTGACCAGACAATAGAAAATACATTTGCGTTCAGAATGACTGTGAAAACTCATGTATCTGTATGCTGTGAAGAGATTACCGAGAAACCAATGAGTGTTGATACACCTAGTGTAGAAATGACTGAGGCCCTAAAAATATAATGCATCTATTAAGTAAATGACAGAGACAAGAAGATTAAAATACATTTCGGATCAAAATGACTGAGAAACATGTGATTGTAACTATAAGCAGTGAAAATATTACTGAGAAACCAATCAGTGTTGATACATTTAGTGTAGAAATGACTGAGAACCTACGATTATAATGCATAAATTATCTAAATGACAGTGACCAGACGATATAAAATACATTTCGATTTATAATTACTGAGAATCCAGAGATTGTATATACTTCATACATCTAAATTATATCAAAAGACATTCGTATCTATATGCCAAGATGAGATGGGTGAGAAACCATTGAGTGTTGGTGCACCTAGTGTAGAAATGACTGCGACCAGATGATTGAAAATGCATTTCGGTTCAGAATGAGTATGAAAACTCGTTTGTATCTATATGTAGCGAAGAAATTATTGAGATATCAATGAGTTTTGATACACTTAGTGCAGAAATGACTGTGAACTCATGAATATAATGCATCTAGTATGTAGATGAAAGAGACCAGATAATTGCAAATACATTTCAGTTCAGAAAGACTGAGAAACAAGTGATTGTATTTACTCCAAACATCGAAATGAATGATAAAACACATTTGTATCTATAAGCGGTGAAAAGATTACTTAGAAACCAATATGTGTTAATACACCTAGTGTAGAAATGACTAAGACCCTACGATTATAATAATTACAAGCGCGATTCGCTTGCTAACGCTGCGCGGCTGGCGGGACACTTTGTGTCCGCCGGAGGCTCCCTTCGGTCGCCTGGGATCAAATTGGCTAATTATAAGGGGATAACATCTCTAGATATGTCTGTACTACTGTTATAATCGATATCGCACGAAAAATCCAAATACCAAATTTGTCAATTTCAAAAATTTTGATGAGTAATGATGACGTCATAACAAAGTGATGAGTCATCATTTTTTGATGATAGTTGCATCATATGTGAGGTATGTTAGTATACACATTCTATTAAAATTTCAGCCTTCTATCTCCTATAATGGCTGAGTTATGCTCGAATAACTGTATTACTTAACTTTTCAAAAAAGTGA
>OY725488.1:4855707-4868637 GCA_963281255.1 Aphrocallistes beatrix
AAATGACTGTGAAAACACTTTTGTATCATCTATATGCTGTGAAGAGGTTACTGAGAAAACAATAAGTGTTGATATATCTAGTATAGAAATGACTGAGACAACATAATTGAAAATGTATTTCGGTTCAGAATGAGTATGAAAACTTGTTTGTATCTCTATGCTGCGGAGAGATTATTGAGAAATCAATGAGTGTTGATACACCTAGTGAAGAAATGACCGAGTCCCCACGATTATAATATTTCTATTAAGTAAATGACAGAGACCAGAAGATTTAAATCGTTTCGGTTCAGAATGACTGAGAAAAAAGTTATTGTAACTATAAGCATTGAAAATATTACAGAGAAACCAATCTGGTTTGATACATCTAGCGTAGAAATGACTGTGAACCCGCGAATATAATACTTCTATTATGTAAATGACAGAAAACAGACGATAGAGAATACATTTGCGTTCAAAATGACTGTGAGAACACTTTTGTATCTATATGCTGTGAAGAGAATACTGAGAAACCAATGAGTGTTGATACATCTAGTGTCAAAATGACTGAGAACCCGCGAATATAATACTTCTATTATGTAAATGACAGAAAACAGACGATAGAGAATACATTTGCGTTCAGAATGACTGTGAATAATCGTGTGTATCTATATGCTGCGAGGAAATTATAAAGAAATCAATGGGGTGTTGATACACCTAGTGTAGAATTGACTGAGACCAGATGATTGAAAATGTATTTCGGTTCAGAATGCGTATGAAAACTCGTTTGTATCTCTATGCTGCGAAGAATTTATTGAGAAATCAATGAGTGTTGATACACCTAGTGAAGAAATGACCGAGTCACCACGATTATAATACTTCTATTATGTAAATGACAGTGAGCAGACGATAGAGAATACATTTGCGTTCAGAATGACTGAGAAACCAGAGGTTGTATATACTTGTAACATCTAAATGATTGCAAAACACATTCGTATCGATATGCTGGGAAGAGATTACTGAGAAACCAATGAGTGTTGATAAACCTTGTGTAGAAATGACTGAGTTCCTAAAATTATAATGCATCTATTAAGTAAATGACATAGACCAGAAGATTTAAAATAATTTCGGTTCAGAATGACTGAGAAACAAGTGATTGTAACTATAAGCATTGAAAATATTACAGAGAAACCAATCAGTGTTGATACATCTAGGGTAGAAATGACCGAGTACCCACGATTATAATACCTCTATTATGTAAATGACAGTGATCAGACGATAGAGAATACATTTGCGTACAAATGACTGTTAAACACTTTTGTATCTATATGCTGTGAAGAGATTATTGAGAAACCAATGAGTATTGATAAATCTAGTGTTAAAATGACAGAGAACCCGAAAATATCATACTTCTATTACGTATGTAACATGATAGTGACCAGACGATAGAGACTTCATTTGCGTTCAGAATGATTGCGAAAACTCTTTTGTATCTGCATGCTGTGAAGAGATTACAGATAAACCAACGAGTGGTGATACATCTAGTGCAGAAATGAATGAGACCAGATGATTGAAAATATATTTCGGTTCAGAAAGACTGAGAAATCAGTGATTGTATAAACTCTAAACATCGAAATGTATGAAAACATACGTTTGTATCTATAAGCTGTGAAAAAATTATTGAGAAACCAATGAGTGTTGATAAACCAGGTGTAGAAATGACTGTGAACCCACGAATATAATGCATTTAGTATGTAGATGACTGATACTAGACGATTTAAAATATATTTCGGTTCAGAATGACTGAGAAACAAGTGATTGTATCTATGTGGAAATATTATAGAGAAACCACTGAGTGTTGATAAAGCTAGTGAAAAAATTACCGAGTCCCCACGATTATAATACTTCTATTATGTAAATGACAATGACCAGACGATAGAGAATACATTTGCGTACAGAATGACTATGAAAACTCTTTTGTATTTGTATGCTGTGAAGAGATTACAGAGAAACCAATGATTGGTGATACATCTAGTGCAGAAATGAATGAAACCAGATGATTGAAAATGCATTTCGATTCAGAATGGATGTGAAAACTCGTTTGTATCTATAATTTTAGAGCTTCACAACTCAATTACTAACTCCCAAGTTTGAAAAAATCTAACTTCTATACCTGATGCTACTTGTCCCTAGTCAGGACCATTAAATATAATGACGATTCATGACGCAAAGTGGCACAAGCTGATAATTTTCTACATAGGAATGAGAATTTGTGTTGAAAGTTTCAAAAATGGGTAATTCGGATGTGTAGTTTACGAATTAGAAATCAAAAATGGAATATTTCTTACAGTTTGAGTAATAATTCCATTATAAATAGACCCACTTTAATACTATTTGTATGGAGGTTTTCGTGGTGGCCGAATACTTTTGCCTGGGCACTGTATATATACAGGGTGTGTCAAAAGTTTTTGCCGGTTGTACTACAAATACCCATAACTAATAAATACAGAATATGTCTTATATTATTTGCCAATATAATCTTCTCTAAGTTGGATACGTACAACACTTAATACGAGCAGTCATCCCTGATATTAAATTCTCCATAATCGAAGGCGTGAGTCCATTCCAGATATTTTTCAGGTAATTAGCGAGCTCTGACAAGTTGGTGGCTGGTCTCTTCTTGTCAAGCTCTGCTTGAATAATTGCCCAAACAGTTTCAATGGCATTTAAATCTGACGATTTGCCAGGCCAAATTCCTTTGTCCAGTAGCCTGGAATATTATTTGAAAGCCAGGTCTGTGTATTTATGGTGGTATGGGCAGGAGCCCTATCCTGCATAAAAGTGGTCTCGGACATCGACACATATTCCGTTCTGCCACTGGGCCTGTAGTTTTCTTTCGCTTTAAGGTAGGAAGGCAGGCTTCTCCAAAATTTCGTTTATATAGTAATCTGCATTTACAGATTGTTTGGAATGGAAGAAAATAGAGTTCCGAGAGTGCCACTCATCATCCCCCAGACCATGATTTTAGGCGGGAATTTAACTGTTTGAACAGGTTCAATGTTTCGCGCATTCTGACCCTAAACCCAATCGTTCTGCCGATTTGTTGGATGGAAAAGTTCAAAAGAACTCTCATCACTAAAAAGAACCCTTTTCCAATCCTGTTAACCCCAAAATCTATAACTAAGACAGAACTGTAGCCTCTGTTCCTTCTGTTTTACCATCAATTTTGGACGCGAAGGTCTTTTGTATGGTTTTGAACCGATGGTATTCCTTAAATCGCGATGCATAGTTCTTTATTAATTCTCTGTGAAATTTTCGAAACGATACAAGTTTTCAAGTAAGGCTCCACTATATGAGCACAGACAAAATGTCGACTCATCATGGAATTATGACGTCATTGTCACCTTTATATACTGAGAAAACTGTGATTGTATATACTTCTAACATCGAAATAACTGAGATGCCACGATTGTATCTATATTTCGTGAATAAATTACTGATAAAAAAGTGTGTATATCCATCTAGTATAGAAGTAACTGAGACTCCACGATTAAAACATCTAGTGTACAAACGAAAGAGACCCGACGATTGAATATTTATTTCGGTTCAGAATAACTGAGAAATCTATGATTGTATATATACATCTCGTATAGAAATGAGACCCCACGATTATAATATATCTAGTATTGAAATAACAGAGACTGGGTGATTGAACGTACAATTCGTTTAGGAATATATTGAGAAACTGTGATTGTACATACCTCTAACATCAAAAAGACTGAGAACCCACGATTGAATCTATATTTCGTGAAGAAATTACTAAGAAACCTATGAGGTATATACATCTAGTATAGAAATGACTGAGATCCACGATTCCTCCATAAAACACCGTTGGGCTCATACAGGTTCTAATGCATAGTCCGATGCTCATTGGGATGAGGAAAAAGTGTCGGTCTGCTGCATTCCGGATTATAGATTATGGAGGTTCTAGTGTACTGAAGTAAGCCTTCAAATGATAAATCATAGGCAAGTGAACACCTCCAGCAGCAGAATCCTTATTATGCTGAAAGAAGCCATGTAAATGTAATCGCCAACATCTTCCGCGGAAGATGTCCACCATCTTCCAATATCCAACATCTTCCGTATCATATACATCTAATATAGAAATGACTGTGATCCGAAAATCGTAAATACATATGCTATTGCAATGGATGAGGAAATGGTGATTGTCTATACATCTCGTATTGAAATGACTATAAAACCTATTATTGTATTGACATCTCGTACAAAATGAACTGCGAAACCTGTAATTGCATGTACATCTACATGGCCGCCGCCATGTTTTATCGGCAGTGGGTGTCCTAAGAGGGATTTCCCTGAAAGTGGGTATCCATTTATGGAGGGATACATATTGTACAATATGATAAAACAGGACGCAGTGGGTGCCTGGACACCCAGGACATCCCCGTTGGCGCCGGCCCTGATCTAGTATCGAAATGACTGAGAACCCACGATTGTATCTACCTTACTATACCTTACTATTAAAACTCGATTAATCTATCTATCTATCTATCTATATATATATATATATATATATATATATATATATATATATATACACTCTCTTATCCGGACCTCCGATATCCGGGCACCTCTCTCAACCGGGCAGCCCTTTCGACATTTAGTGCATTGTCCTATTTTCAAGTCAATTATTAACCACAATTCCAGCAATCATGATTATGTAATATTATTTAATGAACTTTGATAATCAATTTGGAAGAAATTGCGACATCTAATATATTCAGGGGTAAATACTGCTTAAAATGTATTAATCAATCGCAATGGAATAGTTTCTTTTCATTTATAGAATGTCTATTTTACAATCACCTCTCTTATCCAGAAATTTTGATAACCTCTAAGTTCCGGGCACTAGATATTGTTTAAACTCACCCATTATACAAATTGACAGTTTTAACACTATAAACTGCTATTCAAGTTGATTTCTGAGTTACGGGCACCTCTCTCATCCGGACCTCCGATATCCGGACAAATTCTGTTATCCGGGCACCCTCCGGTCCGGCACTGCCCGGATAAGAGAGGTTTTTGAGTGTATATATATATATACATATATATATCTGTAACGAATTGATTGAAGAAACTGCCTGCCGCAGAAAGCTGATTTTTGGCATGTGGGAGTCTCTTGGCTATAGCTCCAGTAAGTTCTGAGCTCAGAGTAAAATGTCGACTCATCATGGAATTATGACGTCATTGTCACATTTTTTAAAAGTTAAGCAACACAGTTATTCGAGCATAACTCAGCCATTATAGGAGATTGAAAGCTGAAATTTTAACAGAATATGTATACTAACATACAGTCGAAATCGGGTTATTTTGACACCGGTTTTTTTTGTCCCATTGGGTTATTTTGTCGTCAAGTCAGTGTAAAAATTGTTTTATTCATAATTCAATTATAAAATAATCGGATTTTTTTGTCTATCGGATTATTTTGTCTATCGGATTATTTTGTCTATTAGTTTATTTTGTCTATCGGGTTATTTTGTCTACCGGGTTATTTTGTCTATCGGGTTATTTTGTCGTTTTGGCAGTGCAATCAAATGGACAAAATAACCCGATTTTGACTGTACCTCACATATGATGCAACTATCATCAAAAAATGATGACTCATCACTTTGTTATGACGTCATCATTACGCATCAAAAAATTTTAAATTGACAAATTTGGTGATTTTTCGAGTGATATCGATTCTAACACTAAGATGGACATATTTAGAAATGCTATCTCCCTTATAATTAACCAATGTGACCCCAGGCGACCGAAGGGAACCTCCGGCGGACACAAAGTGTCTGCCAGCCGCGCAGCGCAAGCAAGCGAAGCGCGTTTGTATTCTGTGAAAATGACTGAGAAACCAATGAGTGTGTATACATCTACTATAGAAATGACTGAGACTCCACGATGATATACATCTAATATTGAAATGACTGAGACCCCATGATTATAATATATCTAGTATGGAAATGACAGAGAACCCACTGTAGTATCTATATTCCGTAAAGAAATTACTGATATAACCTAGAAATAACCTATGACTGTATATACATCTAGAAAAGAAATGACTGAGATCGCACGATTATACACATCTAGCATAGAAATGATTGGGATCACACGATTATATATACATGTCGCATGCAAATGACTCGTTAGTTCAATGAAAATAGTGGGGCTACGTTCCAAGATTATAAAAACGACGCTAGATACAGTTTGCTAAATACATTATTGATTCAATAGTTGAGCAGTAATACAGATGCAGATACTAGCACAAGTGAAGTGGTAATAATAAATGAGGGATAAATGAAATATATAGATAGTAGCAAACCTAAGTACCATACCTAAATAGTAAAGTCTAGCCTTTAGTACTAAACCTAAAGAGTAAAATCTAGCCTCCTAAAGTAAGCTTGTCAGCAGCAATTAAAGCTTCGGATACAGATTTGATAGTAAAGATGGGCGAATTTGTGACTTCTTCATCAACTAGGTCCTCATTCATCTTATTGGATAGTAAGATCTCTTCTAATTCTACTCCAGTCAGCTCTTCTGTATGGGAATTTATGAGCTCTTCAATCTCAGAAGCAGCGAGATCCTGGAATCCCTCTCCTCAATATCATGTGAAATTTGGATGATTGTTCCTATTCCCTCATGAATATCTGGTAAATAATTTGGGTCTTGGACTACCTATTTCCACAATTTATTCCAGCATGTGTTAATGGTAGATGGAGACAATTAATTCAATGAATCTTCGATGTCTTTAATGCACTCAGCAATGTTGTATCTCTTCCAAAAGTCGATTACGCTGATAGAATCATTATTCTCCATCATATTCAAGATACGATTGAAAGAGCGTCTTATGTAATAAGACTTGAAAGTGGCAATCACTCCCTGGTCTAACGGCTGCAAGAGTTGTATTTGGTGGCAAAAATATTACTTGGACTTGATCACTGGAAAATTGGATGCATTGCGGATGACTGGAGCATTATCTAACGTCAATAAACTCTAAAATCCATATTCTTCTTCGCTAGGTATTTTTGAAACTCGATGATAAAGCAATTGTGAAACCAATCCATGAATACACTAGACGTGACCCAAGCTTTATTATTAGATCTCTAAAAGACTGGTACATTATCTTTATTTTACCTTTTAACGCACGAGGGTTTAAAGAAACTTAGACAGAAACGTCCTGCTAGGTATTCTCTTCCAAAACAAGCCAGTTTCGCATACATAGAAAACTTGCTCTGGGGCGTAATTATTCTCTAGAATGACTTCTAGTAATTTAGATGGAAAGTTCTGGGCAGCTTCGTGGTCCGCGGATGCTGATTCTCCCACTAACTTGACGTTATGAAAGTCTTAAAATTTTCAAACCAACCCTTGCTTGAATAAAAACTGCCGCTGTATCTACTCTCGATATTGTTTAAGTGGACATAAATACACTGTGCTTTATGTCGGATCACTAACCCACTAAGCGGAACGCGTTTTTGAGTCTGGTCCTCTATCCAATAATTTAGTGATTTCTCCATATTTTCAATAACAGGGTCACGGCGACAAACATAAGAAACTTTAGCAATCTTCGAAGTACCTGCTGCTACGCTAGACCTGATAGCTTCTTGGCGCTTTTGGATGTATCGCAGAGTAGATTCACTAATGTTATAACGTCTAGCTACTAATGCCAGTATCTTTTCGAAGCAAGAAAGTTTAGTAATTCAACCTTTTTAGAAAGGCTCATAACATGTTTTGGCCTCTTCACAGATATACAATCACCAACCAACTTCTTCTTAGGCATGATTAGGTAGAAAATTAAAAGAAACAATAGAATCTAGTATTGGTAAGAACGAAAGAAACAGTAAATGATATCGCCAGGATAATATGTAGATACGTAAATGGTCATGGACTTAAGGTAGCCAAAGAAACTACAGAAGAGAGTAACGAAAACCGCGAATAGTCGAGGGAACGAGTCGCGAATAGCAAAACAAGACTCAAAAAAATTTCCACGAATAGTCGAAACCGCAAACGGCAAACTCGGGAACGGCGAGGGCTGCCAGTATACAAGCGCGCTTCGCTTGCTTTCGCTGCGCGGCTGAAAGAAAATTTGTGCCGCTGGAGGCGCCCTTTGGGGCCTGGGGTCACATTGATTAAATATGAGGGAGATAACATCTCGAAATACGTCTGTCCTACAGTTATAATCGAAATCGCACGATAAATCACAAAATTTTTCAATTTATAAAATTTTGATGCGTAATGATGACGTAATAACAGAGTGATGAGTCATCATTTTTTGATAATAATTGCATCATATGTGAGATATATTAATATACACATTCTATTAAAATCTCATCCTTCTATCACCTAAAATGACTGAGTTATGGTCGAAAAGCTGAAATTTCAAATTATAACAAAGGTGACAATGACGTCATAATTCCATGATGAGTAGACATTTCGTCTAAGCTCAGAACTTAGTGGAACCATAGCCAAAAGACTACCACATGAAAAAATCAGTTTTCTAAAGATGAAACATTGTCTATCAAACATGTAGAAGACGCATTTGGTGTCATCACTTAAAGAAGAACATTGTGTCATAACTTCCGAACCAGGGTCAAACTATGTTGACCATATCTCTCCTGAATCAGGATGTTCTAAAGATATTTCAAAGGAACTGATGTCAGTAATTTATAATACGGAATCTGATAAAACGATTCATTCAATACTGGCTGACGGTACGAATGTTAATGTTGGAAAACATGCTGGAGTCATTGCTCGTATTGAATCTGAATTAGATCGCCCGCTCCAATGGCTCATATGTTTGCTCCACTTCAATGAACTTCCCTTTCGAAAATTTTTTGAAGCTGTAGACGGTGTGACTTCTGGACCTAGGCAACTTAGTGGGGAAATTGGATCACAACTTCATGGGGAAGTTCATAAATATCTTATTGTAAAATTCATTCCGATTCCAGGGAGAGTGGCGCCGATTTCACAGGATATACTAAAAGATCTTAGTACTGAGCAATTATATTTGTATAAAGCTTGTCTTGCTATTCAAGGAGGTCCGGAACTGTTTGATATGAGCTTTGCATCGAACAGAATTGGCCCACTAAATCATTCTCGATGGTTAACTCTTGCAAATCGTACTTTAAGACTGTACATGTCCAGTAGAGAACCATCAATAAATCTAACCAGGATAGTCAACTATGTATTGAATATATACGCCCCCATGTGGTTTCGAGTCAAGAGTAATCCTTATTGTACAGATGGAAGTCATAACCTATTCTACTATATCATTCTAACACGATTTCTTTCTCCAACTGACAAGCAGATTATATACCCGGTAATTCAGAGAAATGGATTCTTTGCTCATCCTGAAAACATCCTCTTAGCTGCCATAACAGACCAAAATAAAAGTATAAGAGAGTTTGCTTCTAGTAAGATAATAGATGCACGCAAAAGTTTTTCAAAAGACTCCCAGATTAGACAATTTGTAGTTCCTAAAATAAATTTTCAAGCGGAAAATTACATGGATATGATAACTTGGTCTGAGTGTGAGATTACTATATCACAACCTCCAATGCTAGATATTTTTTCTAATGAAGATATCATCAAAGCGAAAACTGAAACCATTCACATTTCAAAATACCCCTGCCATTCACAAGGAGTTGAGCTCAGAACCTACTGGAGCCATAGCCAAAATACTCCCACATGCCAAAAATCAGCTTTCTCCGCCTCGCAGTCTCTTCAATCAATTCGTTACAGATATATATAAATAGATATATAGATATATACACACACATATATACACATTAATCGAGTTTTAATATTAAGAATAAATGTATACAAGCGCGCTTCGCTTTCTTTCGCTGCGGGGCTGGCGGATACTTTGTGTCAGCCGGAGGCGCACTTAGGGAGCCTGAAGTCACATTGATTAATTATAAGGGAGATAACATCTCTATTTACGTCTGTCCAACGGCTATAATTGATATCGCACGAAAAAACACTAAATTTGTCATTTTTTAACATTTTGATGCCTAATGATGAAATCATAACAGAGTGATGAGCAATCATTTTTTGATGATAGTTGCATCATATGTGAGATATATTAACCCGAGGATTACTTGGGGTCAAAGGTATAAATAGAAATGACCCAGCTTTCACTTTCATTTTCAGTTTACTTTCAATTAACTTTCACTTTCAATTCAACATTCCTGGACGTGCTCGGGTTAATATCAGGGTTGAAACCGAATAGTTGATTATTCGGTTTAACCAAATATTATTTGCAAATAATTGATATTTGGTTTGTAACCAAATATCATTATTTGGTATTCGGTTGAGAACCAAATAATTTGGTCAACCGAATAATTTGGTCAACCAAATAATTTGGTCAACCGAATGATTTGGTCAACTGAATATTTAGCCAAACAAATAATTTGCATGCTTTCCCAACACAATAATCACATGTTCTTACAAGAAGTGGTCCGAACACAAATAAATATAATAGGCTTACTTATACTTGAATATATTTTTGTATAAATATTTATATAAACATTTATGCAAAAATATAATCAAGTATTATTTGGTTGACCAAATTATTCGGTTGACCAAACTATTTGGTTGACCAAATATTCGGTTGACCGAATTATTCGGTTAACCAAATTATTTGGTCGACCAAATATTCGGTTGACCAAATTATTCGGTTGACCAAATTATTTAGTTGACCAAATATTCGGTTGACCAAATTATTCGGTTTGACCATTATTCGGTTAACCAAATTATTTGGTCTACCCATTATTCGGTTAAATTGGTATTTGGTTGAAGCGGTTTCAACCTTGATTCTATAAACCTTCTATCACTTAACTATAAACCTTCTATCACTTAAAATAGCTGAGCTATGGTCGAAAAACTGAAATTTCCAATTATAAAAAAGGTGACAATGACGTCATAATCCCATGATGAGCCGACATTTTCGTCTGAGGTCAGAACTTAGTGGAGCTATAGCCAAAAGACTCCCACATGCCAAAAATCTGCTTTCTGTGCCTTGCAGTTTCTTCAATCAATTCGTTACAGATATACTACATATGTTAGAAACTCATAAAATATTCATATTATTACTTTCAAAGTGTTAAAATCGGAATCTACGTATTAAAATATCCTATATTAGCCGTTAAAAACTGCAGCATATATGTTAAAAACTCATAAAATATTCATATTATTACTTTCAAAGTGCGAAAATCGGATCCTACGTGGTGAAATACCCTACATTAGTCGTTGAGATCTTACTTATATCTTTAAACAAAGCTTTGCAGTGAAGGTGTTAAAATATGAATATATACTCATAAAAACCGGAAGTGATGAGATTTTGCGAAAAAATGTTGACGGTGCACATCTACACCATAAAGAGATCCAACATGCGAAATTTGGTAAAATTCGGACTGTTAGATTTCGCAGTAGCGCGCATACGGACATACATACATACATACAATGTATGTATGTATGTATGTATGTCATACATACATACATACGGACGGACGAGATACTCCGTCCATGCCATAAGGGCATTTCCCTATAGGAGCTGCATTAAAAATGGTAAAAATGACTTGAATTTATTTTATTGGATTTAATCAAACCATTTCAGCTAAAATTTTTGGTTATTGTATACAATCATAAGTGGGGGATGGGGGAGTAGGTAAATTTTCGCCGTCCCGAGCTCCCCCACTTATAGAGGCTCTCCTCTAGTATTATAATTCCACGAGTGCATTAAGGGGGGCCCCGCCACTGGACATTACATAATGTAACAGAAATAAATTTATTAAACGTAATTTTTAGGCGAAAGTTTTAAGAATTTGTAATATGCATAAAGATCTTCGTTTCAATCTACATAACAAAATTGGGAACAATTTGTTTGAAATTAAAGACGATATTATACATGGATTTATGTAAGTGACGTCATTTTCCCATGGATCGCACTACTAAATAATAGAGTCAACTCTTTTAATTTGTTACCTTTAGGGGAAGGTGTGAACATTTGGATTACTTGTAGAAATGTCATTTGACAGCTAAACAAAATCATCGAGTTTTAATCTTCAAAATGGTAGTCATGTCTTTAAAAGTTAGGAATGAATGTGTTTTCAATGATAGTTACAGTTAAGATTTTTATTTTTGCTCGCTTTTAGGTCGTAGATTAAATATTGAACATTTTTTATAGAGCAACAATAGAAGGCCTTGATCCAAAAAATCTGAAAATATTAATTGGAATGTCTGTGCATTCCTCAGTTGCTGCGTAAAAAAAATTGAATGTTTAGGCCATAACTCAAAAAGTATAGATACTAAGAAATTATTCAATTCAATCCGCAGGTTATTACTTCTTATATGATAATAATACTGTTCACGTGTTTATTTTCAAGAAGCTCAAAGTTATTGGATTTTATCACGATCTATAGAGAAGTAATGACATGGGACAAAATCCTAGATAACTCAGAATATTGAAAATAGACACATGAACAGTGTTATTATCACATTAGAAGTAAAAACTTGCAGATTGAATGGTATAATTTCTTAGTATCCACGAGCTATACTTATTGAGTATGGCTTAAACATTCAATTTTTTGTTTCCATAGCAACTGAGGAATGCATAGACATTCTATTTAAGATTTTCAGATTTTTTAGATTAAGGCCTTCCGATTGTTGTTCTATGACAAATCAAATTTTTGACAGCTGAATTGGATACTCTGATATAATGTTTGTGCTTGTTTATGGAAATATACGGTTTTTGATTTATCGGTCTAATTAAATTTTGACTGTGTTAAAACTGGTCTTCTATTTTTCAGGCCTTCTCGGCGACATAGACGGCCGTGTATTAATTAAGTAGACCACGTCTACTATAATAACATGCTCAAACTTTCC